>RJWJ010017846.1:0-32389 GCA_004363605.1 Indri indri | reverse complement strand
GTGCATTCATATTTAAGATTGTTATCTCTTGTTGAATTCCTCCCTTTACCATTATAAAATGACCATCTTTGTTTCATTTTACTATTGTTGATTTGAAATCTATTTTATCTGTTGTGAAAATGACTACACCTGTTTGCTTTTGGTTTCCAATTGTGTGGAGTATTTTTTTCCATCCCTTTACCTTGAGTCTGTGTGAGTCTTTGTGAGTTAGATGTGTTTCTTGGAGACAGGATATACTTGGGGTATGTTTTCCCCATCTATTCAGCCAGGCTATGTCTTTTAAGTGGGGGCATTCAGACCATTCATGTTCAGTGATGTAGGATAGTGTCTGTTCATCACATTGAGCAATACTTTTTTGTTTTGTGTTTCCTCTTGTACTATTGTTTTACTAGAGCTGTGAGCTTTAAATTTCAGGTGTTTTTACACTGCTAGGTATCTATCTTGCTGTTCCATGTACAATGCAGTTTTGAGTATTTCTTGAGGGTAGGTCTAGTAGTGACAAATTCCTTCAGTGTTTGCTTGTCTGGAAAAATCTTTATTTCTCCATCAATGATGAAATCTAGTTTTGCAAGATACAAAATTCTTGACTGGTGGTTGTTCCGTTTAAGAAGACTCAAAATGGGGCCCCAATCCCTTCTGGCTTATAAGGTCTCTGCTGAGAAGTCTGCCATGAGCCTGATGGGTTTTCCTTTGTAGATTAGTTGTTGGTTTCATTTTGCAGCTCGTAGGATTTTCTCCCACATTTTGACTTTTGCCAGGTTGATGACTTTGGCCAGGTTGGAGACAGCTGGCAGAGGAGGAATGCCTCCCTCCCCGACATGGGGCTCTCTGCCTGTGCTCCAACAGGGGTTTCACTGTTCCCAAATGCTCTCCAGCATACTTCCTCAGTCACCTGTAGTAGTTTATTAATTGTTTGGGTCTCTTTTTGTGAAGGAGGTGAGCATGTCTAGTTGGCCGTCTTGCTGATGTCACTCCTCTCATTTCAGTCAGTTGATTTGTTTTATAAAGGCACTAAGGTAATTCACTGCAAAGAAAGATAGTCTTTTCAACAAATTGTGTTGGAATAATTAAATACCCATATGGAGAAAAATTAACTTTGATCTTTTCATTATATCATATACAATAACTAGATGAAATGGATCAAAAACCTAAATGTAAAACCCAAAACTATAAAACTTCTAAAAAAACAGGAGAAAAATTTTACAACAATAGGGTAGGCCCTGGTCTCTTAGGACACAAAAAGTTTGAGACTTAAAAGGAAAAATTAATAAATTGAGTTTCACCCAAATTAAAATATCTGTTCTAAAAACAGTTAAGAAATGAAAAGGCAAGCCATAGACTAAGAGAAAATTCTTGGAAACATATATTTAACAAAGGTCTTGTATCCAGAACAAAGAACTTTTACAATTCAATAAGATCATTAACAAGTCAATAGAAAAGGTGAACAAAAGATTAGAGCGCATTTTTCATAAAACGAGATATGTACAAATGAGTAATAAGCACATGAAAGGATGTTCTGCCTCAGAACACTTTTCATATCATCCTGAGTATGTTATTGCAAGATTTTTTTACAACTCATATCAAGTTTCCTAGTCTTTCTATGCCATAGTGCCTTGCAAAAACGCCATATGAATAAAGCACTAAAATTTGATTATTGAGCTATCGTGATGAATCTAACTTATTCAGTCAGTAAAGTTTAAGGTTTTTTTTTTTTTTTGGTCCCATGTGGTTGTTAAAACACTCAAAATCATTAGTAATTGGGGAAACAAAATAAAACAATAATTAGATGCCCACTACATATCAGTTAGAATGATTAAAATTGAAAAGATTGACAATATCAAATGTTGGTAAGGAAGTGGAGTACTGAAACTGTTGTATTTTACTGGTGGGAATGTAAAATGGAACACTTACTTTGAAAAACAATTTGACAGTTTCTTGTAAAGTTAAACATATGCATACCATACAACCAGGCAATTCTACTCCTGAGTATTTATATAAAAGAAATAAAAATTACATGTCCACACAAAGACTTGTCTATAAATGTTCATAACATCTTTATTCATAATATCCAAAACCTAGAAACAACCCAGATATCCATCAACAGGTGAATGGATAAACAAATTATAGTACATTGATACAATGGAATACTAGTCAGCAATAAAAAATAACAAACTATTGACGTATTCAACTATATGAAAAGAATCTAAAAAACATTCTGAGCAAAAGAAGACATACACAAAGAACACGTGTCACGTGATTCCATTTGCAGTGACACAGGAACATCAGTGGTTGCATGGCATGTGGGTGTGGGGCAGGTGGGTGGGAACAGGTAGGGAAGCTCTTCTTCATCTTGAGGGCATGGATTACAAGGGAAACTTGGAAGGGGCACAAGTAAACTTTTTGGGACGATGGAGATATTTTATATCTTGATTGTGGTGATGGTTATGTGAGTGACATTTGTCAAAACTCATCAGATTGAATTGTTCAAATGGATGCCTTTCATTGGTATAAATTATACCTCAATAAAGTTGATTTTCTTTCCTTCCTTTCTTTTTTTCCTTTTTTTAGAGATGGGGGTTTCACTATGTTGCCCAGGCCAGACTTGAAGTCCTGGGCTCAAGTGATGCTCCTGCCTCAGCCTCCCCAGAATCTGGTATTACAGGCATGTGCCACTGCACCTGGCTAATGAACTGATTTTTTTTTTTTTAAGGCCAGGGTTTAGACTTCAGGGACTTATGTATCAGTAGGTGACAAGGCAGATACTCAGAATTAAGTACGCTTTCTTCACTCTCAGCCCAGGTTCCTCCTCTTTCAGGATATATTTTCCCAGGTGAGGGCAAAAGTGCCCTAAAACTGGATGTACCTCCTACCAGTACAGCGCTCACTGGAGCTACTCAGTTTGTATTAACAAATCTAGAGTGATGCTAAGATGATGATCATTAACTCTAATTTTGCTTTTTGGCAATTGCCCCTTGGTTTTAGCTTTAAGTATTAAAACTTTAAAAACTCCCTCTCTGACAGAGCAGTTGTAACTTTGTGATCCATCATGAACATTAAACAATTTTTAGAAACACATTATAACTGGAGAAGAAAACTATCTCAGATTAAGACATTGTATATTTCTGAGTCTCTGTTTACATAATGATATACTAGGATAATAAAATGTTATCCCATGGTGTCAAAAATGTCAAAAAATGTTATCCCATGGTGTACAACCCTCTGTGTTTTTCTATTGTCTTTGAGATAAAGTCCAAACTCCCTGGCCTGGCTCCTTAGATCCTTCATAACCCAACCCTTGCCATTCTGTTCAGTCTCATCCATCAACACTTCTCTCATCAGGTTTTAAGCTTGTGCTTTTCCATGCATAGTACTGTGTCAGCTCTATTCCTACTCCCTGGAATATCCCTTTTCCATATGTTAATCTGACTAAGGCATATTTGACTTTTAAGACTTAAATCACGTGAGAACTCTCTCCAGAAACATTTCTGACCTTCCGCCTTCCCCTGTCTGTGCCACATAAGGCTTGTCCCACATACCATACGTAGACCTTGACCGCTGCATTTATTTAACCATATGGAATTATTTCCTTCTAATCTTTCTTGTTCATCTTGAGGGCATGGATTATTCATCTTTGTGTTTTCCCACCCCAGAGTATTGGCTGGCACCTAGTGGATATTATTAAGTATTCGTTGAATGGGCAAACCCAAGAATCACATAATTCATAGCTTATGAAAGGAAACTTCTCCCCAAACTCTTCCTCAATAGAATGAAATATTTCTCTGTTCCCTCATTCTGCCTCCAATGCTTACTGTAGACTCTTGAACAAAGAAGGTATTTAAGCAATGTTGGCATCTTTGTTGCAATGTGCATTTAGTGGAGGTTGCCTTTAATACTTCTTTTTATTTTAAAGTCAAAAGACTTTAGTTTTACTTTTGGTTCTGCTATCCTTGTGAATGTGAATACACACTTTCACCTCTCTCTGCTTCACTTTCCACATCTAAATGATGGGAATGATAAAACTTGCCACATTGGATTAATTTGAAAATTCAATGACATATCATCCAGATCAAGATGTTGCATTTGAAATGGTCAAGCGGGTCTCTCCCAAAGGGTTATATCCATAGTTGTTCAGATGTCTTCGAGTCTGGAGAAACTGGGGCTGCTGTCTCAGAAAGGTCTCATGGGATAGATAGCCAGTTTTGGGGCCTATGGTTGATAAATAATCTGGAAAAATCAGAACAGGTTGTGGCACAGCAGGGAAAGGCCATAATCTTTTCTCCCCCTCCTTCTTTCTTCTGGAGACTTCCATCAATGTCTGGCATAGGTCATCAGGCAAAATTCATTTGTTGCTTTCACCCTATTGACATCTGTTTCTGTCAGTGCAAGTCCAAGGCAACCTAGGTGCAAATCAGCACAAGTGTCAGCTTTTTCTTTCCTCAAGGAGGCCCGCCCAGAGAATATGCTTGAATCGGGAAGGTGATTTGGGGGTGAGTGAAAAACATTCCATGGTGTAGGCTGGAAATATTTGGGGTACACTAGATGGCAAAACTTGGGCAAGGGCTACCTCTAAATCTTAAGGCCGGTGTCAAACCTCTTGCTTTGAAGATAGTAACAAAACAAAACAAAACAAAAGACAACTAATTTGTTTCCTGGTTCCTTTCTTGTTTAAAGTGGGAAAAGTTGTAGAAGAGACTATCAGTGGTAATAATTATCCTATTGTAAAGGCACACAGTCTTTTTCTCTGTGAAAGTAACTATACTCATTTGATCCTCATGGCAGGTCCATGGGGATAGTTAGGGTAGATATTACTACTCTATAGCTGAGGAAAGAAATATTCAAGTCCACAGAAGTTAACTTAGCTGTCCAAGTTCACCAGCTAAGAAGTACGTGGCGTGGGACTTGAACTCTGGTCCCCTGATTCTACATTCTCAATGAATGACACAGGCTGTTTTCTCTTCCATGCCTTTGCTCTTATTATCCTCTTTGCCTGAAACAACCTGAAGGGAAGGAAGAAGTTTCTAACAGCCACATTATTCCAAGAAGGAATGAGGTAATGAGCTCCTCATTGCTGGAGAGGGAAAAGCAGAGGATAAACCACTTGGCAGGGATATCGTAGAAGAGATCCAACTATTGAATGGTAGATTGGATTCGACAGCCTTAAAGTCCCTTCCAAATCTGTGATTCAGTATCATTAACCTGCAAGCACGAGAGTTAGCGTGTAAGCCTTGGACATGGAAGCCGAGCTGAGAGAGCAGAAGTACAGGATACAAACTCACAGAATTACAGAGCAACATAGCCCAAGGGGTCTTTGCCCAGCTCCCTGTGACAATTGTCAAACTCTCCTCCCCGCTACCATCCATGCTTATTAGGACAGCCCCAGCAACTCGACAAAGGAGAACCTCCAGGTCTGTCTGGCTCTCAGAGTCTGGAAAAAGGCATCTTGATGGCTCCTGGAGGGATCAGGCCTGGAGTAGGTGGTAGGAGGGACCCTTACAGAGACCAGCTCGACTGGAGCTCCTCGGGACATGGAGGACTGAAGACAGTTGACTTGAAGATTTAGAAAGGACTCTGTTGGGAGAAATAATTCACTTCAAAACTTAACTGTTGAAACACAGACACATATTATCAACAGGTGAGCAATGGCCCAAACCAACACCTGTTACTGATTCTTGGAGCAGAGCTTAAGTGGGCAGACCATGGACTGATTGTACGTTAGAGTTGCATAGCTTTGAGTCGAAATTCTGGTTCTGTCACTGTCTTATGAGGTGACTCTGCAAGTTAGTCACCTGTCCTTCCCTGTTTCCTTATCTATAATTTGAGAAATACTTATGCACACCTCTTGGAGAAATGAATGAAATGACAGATATACATGCATACACATTGCACAAAATAGGTGTTTAATAAATTCCAATTTCTAGCTCCCTTCTCAGAGAGTAACAGCATGCCCAATTATTGAAATACGAAATGTTGTATAACATCAAGGATACATAAAAACACTAAAAAACTAATAAATTGATTACTGCTTTTCTGAGACTGTTTAAGTGAGGACCAAGGGCTAACATTTACCGTCCATCATCTAGTATACTTTGAAGCAAAAAATGGGAATCTGTGGGTCATTAATTTGGCTCAAAGGGTCACCGTGCCCCAGGCCAAACCAGTTCTTTGCAGCTTTGCCCAACCCGAGTTTTCCCCTGCACCCTGGGAGCTCCTTCCCTCACCCCACGCCCCCTGTCAACAAGACTGATGAATTCAATACCCCCTCTCCCCAGCTGACAGCTCAATGAGCTGACTCCAATCAGCGGGATCCCCTGGTCGCCTGACTCAGACCTCCCCAATCAGAGGCGGAGTCGGTGTGGACAGACAGAGGGTCTGGAGAGGCTGGTAAGTAAGAACTCCCTGAGTGCCTCGCCAGGGACTGGTTTGACGAGGCTGCCAGTCACTCTTGTCAGCCGTGTGTGGGATTCGTCAGGACCCAGCCTGGCTCTCCTTCCCCCCATCAATGAGCCCTAAAGGATTTTTCTTTAAACCTGATTGCGCCGCGCAAGGCATTGTAACTCCACTGGTTTGTGATTCATCAATCCACGACAGCTTGTTATTCCAGAAGCGTTTAAGCCCTGAACCAGGAGAGTGGGAAAGGTTTCTTGGTGCCATAGGAGGACAAAAGTTCACTGGTTTATTGATTCCCGACACAAATATTTACTCAGCCTGCTGTTTAACTATGGAGATCAGCTGAGGAGGCGGATGTTTACTGGCGGGCCTCACTATAAAGAAATCCAATTCAGTGAAATGGAATCCAGAAATCCTGACTTAAGGACTATTGATATGGAATTAATATTAAACATGTGAGTCAGGCATTTTACATGTGTCACTTGATGGACTCCATGATGTCTTTGTATGTAATACAGTAATCTTCATTTTATAGAGGAGAAAACTGAGGTTCATAGGTGCTCATTGACTTACTCAAGGTCTGCAGCTAGGAGGTAGCAGAAATGGGATTCAAGCCTGTCTGGCTCAAAATCCCGTGATCTTAGCCATTTTTGCTGCATTACTTGTTCTCATATCTTTAGTTGTTGTTGGGATAAAAGGAAGACAAAGCTGTTTATGGAAGCACTTTGAAAAATATAATGCTCTCAGCTGTCAGGGAATACTGTAGTGTTGTTTTTGAGTTATCTGGAATTGCAGTGGGTGTAGCTTTTGGTGGACAATGGAGCATTTGGTCGACTGACCTCTCTTCCAAGTTCAGGAGGCCTCTCGAGTTTCAGTCATCAAGGCTGCCTTGGAGCACTGGGATTCTGAACTATTTCCTTATGTGCTTGTCCGGGGCTGAGGCTCCTCGGTGTGAGCTGAGCCTGGTGGTACTCTTCTGCCACATAGAGAGATGAGGTCAGCCCGGACTCTGCCCTGGGGTTTTAATCTAAATAACCACTGCAATAGGCTGCATTCAACTTGGTGAAAATGTTTATTTCTTATATCTGCTTGAAATAAGCTTCCTTTCTGAAGGCCTCCCACTAAAGGAGGTAGAGAAGGCTTTCCTATGTTCAGAGAAATTTCTCTTGCACTTCTTAGCTATTAGCTGTAGAGGTTGAATTTTTCAGATCCAGAAGACATGGAGATAGCATTTTAAGAGACAATATAGAGTAGCAAACCATGTACCAAGCTGGGAGTCTTGTTCTGGGTCAGAGTCCCAGGTACTTAATGATTCACTCACTGTATGACTTTGGAAAAGTTGCTTAACTTCTCTGTTTCCAATTCTCCATCTATAAAATGGAAATAATAATACTTTTTCATCTTACAGACTTATTCTGCAGACTTATTCTTTATTCATTTTTTCATTCATTTAGTAACTGCAAGAAACTTCAGATACAGTGATGAATAAGACAGCCATGTGCTATGTTCATGAAGCTTACAGTCTAGTGGGAAAGATAGTCATAAATCAATCTTGATAGAGAGAGAATTATTTAAAGAAACGCTGTGAGAAGTATTATAAGAAAGGAACACAAGGTGCCTTGAGGGCCTGGGGCTGAAAGTGTCATTGAAGGTGAAGCTTGAAGGAGGAGTCATAGGTTGTGGTGTGAGGGGTGGGGGAAGGGCATTTTGCTTAAGGAAAGCAGCAGGCATGAAGTTTCAGAGGAGTTTGGCACAAACCAAGAATGGAGAGAAGGTCAATGTGTAGTTTGACTGCATGGCCCTGTTTGCTGGGGACAGTCCCTATTTAAGGCCAGAGTACTCATGAAGAGAGCCTTCCTGCCCTCCCTAAATCATCCCCATTGGATGAAAAAGTATACAGTCATCTCTTTAATGTGGCTGGTGTGTAGTGAGCAAAATGGAATGGTAGGGTAAACAGGTTCACAGGGGTAGCTCAGGCTTTGCAGGCCATATTAAGGAGTTTGGTCTTTACCCCAAGAGCAGGAGGCATCAATCAGAGGGTAAAAATAGATTATAATACTGGTTAATATTCAGGATTTCTATGTGCCTGCATTATGCAATCTGCTGCAGAGGAGATAGGTAATATTGCTATCCCCATGTTATATAGGAGGAAACTGAGACATGGTGATCAAGGGACTTGCCTAGGACTACATGGATGGTTAGTTGGCAGAGTGCTGATTTAAAGCCAGGTCTCATTCCAAAGACTGGGCACTTAACCATTCTGACAGTGACTCTAGTGTGAAAGCCTTTTGCTAGAAATGTCTTCTGTTCAAGGGCCACTTCTTTTCTGAACACTCAGCCGACTTTAGTACATGTGTGTTGAAATGAATTGAAGTGAATTGAAGGCTTCACAGCAACATCTCCTGATGCTATAGAGCAGCAGAACTGAGTGTTCGAAGGAACATGAAAACAGCAGCAGCAGTATTCACGGTGGCATCAGGATTCAGGATTCTGCCAGCTGTGAACTGAGCGAAGCCACTTCCCTTCTCAGAGTGCAGTCCTCAGCTCTTTAACAGGAATAAACCTGGCCCTTCACCAGGCTGTGTCCAAGAACACATCAAATGTAAAAGGGCTCTGGAAGCCGAAAAAGGCAATAGTGATAATAACAACAGAACACATGGCAAACATTTGTTAAGAACTTCCTTTTTACCCAAGGACTGTGTTAAGTGATTTATGTAATTTTTTAAATTTGCCCTTCAAAATTACCCCACAGAGTAGACACTATCATCATCACCATTTAACAGATGGGTAAATTGAGGCCCAGAGAATTAAATAACTTATCCAAGGTCACAGGGCTGGTACTCAGAGCCACCCTAGTGGCCCCCAAGCCTGGGCTCTTAGCCATTATGTAAGTTATTAAATAATTTTATCCATTCTAAAGAGGATAAGTTCCCATAAATGGCTCTGAACTATTTCTTCTGGGAGCTTAAGAGCCCCAAGGTAGGATGAGGATGTTCAAGAGGAGAAGAGGTGGAGGGCAGAGTGGCACTGGCTCATGGGGGGCTGTCCAGGAAGAGAAATGTGCCCTCGGATCGGGGCACACCCACAGGGCTTTGAGAGGCTTCTGAGATGCCCACGCAGGGCCAGAGAGGAATCAGTGATGAGGCCCAAATTTGTTAGGTTAGGACATGAACGATAGATTCTGTTTGGAAGACAGATCTCCTTCTTGCTCCGAGTAGCAATAGTATAATGAGGACACGGCTGCCGTTGAGGTGAGTTATCACGTGGATTACATTAGGGATGATACAACACTGCCACGTGCTTTTCCTCATCAATCAGCCAACAAACACTGCATAAGCTCAGACTGAACTAACACCGTAACTGTCATATTTTGATAATTTATTACCTATCAACCATCATGCCATATTCTTTTGCACATTACTCCAATAAAGCTTCATATCAGGCATTAAAATTCCTGTTTTACAAGTGAAGGAACTGAGCACAGAGAGATGAGATCCCAAGCCCAAGGCCCAAGAGCTGGTAAGTGGGTTTGAACCCAGTTGCTCTGATGTCAGTGTGTTCTTAATTGCTGGGCAAGGTCCCCTCCACCAGCATAACACCAAGCAGAGTATTTACAGAACACCTGCTCTGTGCCTGGCCCTGGGAGATGCTGTTACATAACTTAATTTATTTAATTTTAGCCTTGTTATATAACCCTGGGCATAGTATTAACCTTTCTGGTTTTCTATTCCCTCATCTGTGAAATGGGGATAAAACTAGTACTCACCTCAGAGGGCTGATGTGAGGATTAAAGGAGAGGACCAAAGTGAAGCACTTCATGCAGAGCCTGCAAACAGCAAGCACTGCGAAAGCATTTGCCAGATAATACTCCCCACAACTGCCTTGTCACGTGCTTACTTTATTTTATTATTCCTGCTTTATCCTGGAGCCGGGAGCCCTAAAGAAGCAGAAGACACCACTTGCTTGCCTCTCAATCAGGTAGAAGAGACTCAAAGTCAGAGCTACTGTTTTTTTCTTCTCTCCCTGCTCCTCCTCCTCTTCTTCCTCCTTCTGCACATATGATAAACTGCATGTATTGAAAGTATACAATTTGACAAGTGTGTGTATGCACCTACGAAGCCATCAACATAGTCAAGATCCCGAGTGTATCCGTCACCTGCACACGCTCCCTCATGCCCCTTGGTGGTCCTCTCCTGCAAGGACAGGACTGCCGCTTCCCCCCATCCCATCCCCATCCCCAGGCAACCATGGATCTGCTTTCTCTTCTCATAGATTAGCTGCATTTCTAGCATTTTACATAAACAAATCACACAGTATTCTTTTTAAATTTTGCCTTTTTAAACTTAGCATAATTATTTTGAGGTTTACCATGTTATTTCATGTATAAATAGTTCATTCCTTCTTATTGCTGAGTACTATTTCACTGTAAGGATATACCATATTTATTTATTCATTCACCCGGCCGGGCATGGTGGCGCACATCTGTAATAGTAGCATTCTGGGAGGCCAAGGTGGGAGGATTGCTTGAGGCCAGGAGTTTGAGATCAGCCTGAGCAAGAGCAAGACCCCATCTGTACTAAAAGTAGAAATTAGCCGGGTGTCATGGCATGCCTGTAGTCCCAGCTACTCAGGAGGCTGAAACAGGAGGATTGCTTGAGCCTAGGAGTTTGACATTGCAGTGAGCTATGATGACACCACTGCACTCTAGCCAGGGTGACAGAGTGAGACTCTGGGTCCTTTTTCACATTTTTCATGTCTCTACTGAACATGCTCAGTCTTTCCTCTAGCTTCTTGAAGATATGGAATATGGTTAAAAAAACCTGTTTTAATCTGTTAATTTTATCATCTGTGTTAGTGCCATTTATGAGTTATGTCCTCATAACAGATTGGTTCTTCCCCCACCTCAGGTAGTTTTCTCACATGCTGTGCTATGGCCATCTTGCAGGAATCATAGTCCTGCATCGTCTAATGTCCCATATCTTGGGAACCATTGATTTTTTTGTTTGGTTGGTTTGTTAGTTGTTTCAGGTAAGAGAATAAATCTGACCCCTGTTACTCCATGTTGGCCAGAATTAGAAATCTCCATAGTTTCTTTAGGCAGAAAAACTCTTTCTGTACATTGTCAAAGCTCTCATTTTTACAGATTAGAAAACTTAACAACTGCAAATCTATTATTTACAGTTTTGGGGGCCTAAGGAGTATAATGTGTACCATTTGGTATTGGGGCTGGGGGGATAAATGTCATTAAGGCCACAGGGGCGGGAAGAAGCCAGGCTGTAAAGGATGTCAAATACTCTAAAAGCAGAAGGGATTTTATCCTGTGGTTGGAGAAGGAAGAATCAAAGAATCATTTTACGCCTAGGAGCGGCAGTCACTTTTGATATCCTAATTGATCTTAACACATCCCCTTTTTATGGGGTTGAATTGCATTTACCTCTAATAGCAGAAGGGAGTTGATAGAGAGTGAGGAGTTGAGTTTGCTGAGCTCTTGAGCACATTCTGATCCTATCTGTGTGACTGAACAAACCAGTTTATCACTCTCAGGCCTCAGTTTCCACATTCATAAAATAAGCATCCCAGGACTTACGTCCATACCCTATGATTGTAGTGATGATTAGCTGAGAGAGTGTATGTTAAGTGCCTAGTATGCTGCCTGGCACATAGTAAGCCCTCCATAAAAAGGAACAATTATCAATTGAGAAAACCGAGGCTCAATGAAGCTATTTCAATTGTGGTGATAGAGCAAGTAAGAGGCAGCACTGAGCCTCCACCCAACTCAGCTTTCCAATAGCTTTCCATGCCTGTGATCCTTGGAAGCAGGATTTCATCCAAAAGAGGTAAGAGCAATTGGTTTAGGCAAATGGCCACACGGCCACAAAGATGCACACAGCAGTGGTAGAGGAGTGTCCACTGCCCTCCAACACCCCCTGATCCAGCAGTTGTGGCCCAACCTGACACATTTTCTAAGCAATGAATGTCAGAAGCTGTTGAATTTCAGCCACACAGAGAGTTAATTTAACCAACTGTCTGTCAAATGAAGAATCAGAACTAGACCATGGTGTGCAATGGTTCGTGGTCATGTTTTAATGTTTTTGGCAAAATTAAACTGTAAGAGACATCATCATGAAAAAAAAAAAGCTTTTATTTGTATATGTTCTTCCATGTTGCCAAAACTTTGTACAGTCTGTTCTCGTGGCCTAAGATGCAGTGTCCTGTATATACAACATTCTCTCCATGTCTGATTAGAGAATCCATACTCTTCTTTCCATTCTCAGCTCAAATACTAATAAAGTTTTCCTGACTTTCCCAGGCAGGTTATATATTCTTCCTATCTTGATTCTACCGCATTTTGCAAATATTGCCATTTTCACAATTGACTTGTCTTATTTTATTTTTCTGTTTGTGTCTCCCATTAGTGCATAAACTCTATATTGGTAGTTACTCTTCTTTTGTTCACCATGGTATCCCTGGAACCCAGGACAATTCCTGAAACTATCAGTACTCAATAAATATTTTTGGATAAATGAACAAATGGACATTGGGAATATAAGGTGAAGTGATGTACATAAAGAGCCTTGCACATAGTAGGCCTTCCCTTTTTCTTATTTCCCTCCTTTGTGCCAGCCAGAGCTTTCAGTGGCATATGTGATATCTTCCTATCTCTACATATTTATAACAATTGGTCACTGCAGAATATGGTAGGGGCTTGGCAGATGCTGAATGAACAAACACACAGGCCTTGAGCCTTAGTTGTTTTATCTGTTGCATGAAATGGTTGGATTAGATTTCATAGTCACTCAACCAATATTTCTCTACCATGTGTCAGGCACTGAGCCTGCATCTGTCATGGACAGTGTCCTCAAGAAGCCTACAGAGGAGTAGAATTGAGACTGGGACTACAATGCAAGGTAGAATGTGAGGGGTCACATCTTGAGATACACCTGAGACTGACAAGGAGTGAAGGAGACTGAAACCCAGAACTGTCCTGTAGAATGGGACAGGTTCTTGGGAGATGACGCAGCTGCAGTTATGAAGAAAAGACTCAAATATCACCTCCTCTGTATTCCTCATCCAGAAATCACCTCTTTTCATTCAAAATACTCTAACCCTCTCTCTGAACCCCTTTTGGAACAATTCCTTTCTTGGAAGATGTGATGTTTTATGTGCAAACTTGAATGGGTCAGACATTTGGTTAAACGTTATTCTGGGTGTGTCTGTGAGGATGTTTCTGGGTGAGATCAACATTTGAATGGGTAGATTGAGTAAAGCAGGTTGCCCTCCCTAATGGGGGTGGGCCTCATCCAATCAGTTGAAGACCCGAATAGAACAGAAAGGCCCAATGGAGGAACTCCTCCTGCCTGACTGCGTGAGCTGAGACATCAATCTTTTCCTGCCTGCAGCTTCCAACTGAAAAGTTGGCTCTTCTTGGGTCTGGGGCTGGCTTTCAGACTGGAACTTACCGCAGACTCTCCTGGTTCTCGGGCCTTTAGACTCTAACTGGAACCACACCATTGGCTTTCCTGGGTTTGCTGGGTGTGTAGATATTGGGACGTCTCAGCCTCTGTAATCATGTGAGCCAATTCCTTATAACATACACACACACACACACACACATCTATCTATCTGTCTACTGGTTCTGTTTCTGGAGAACACTGACCAATACAGAGGGGAAGGAGGAAACTACCCTTTCCTGAGCCTGAACCTGACAGTACTGTGCCAGGTGCCTATGTCTATTACCTAATTCATTCCACATACCACTCCTCTGAGGGTGGCTGAAACTTCTAGTTTACAGGTGAGAGCCCTGAAGCTCAGAGAAATGAAGCACCATTCCCAAGGTCACACAACTAGCGAATGACAAAATCAGGTTAAAACTCCATTTCCTCTGGTTCCATAGCCCTTGCTATGTCTCCTTCACTCAATCACATCCTTCTCTGCATGTTTTGTTTCTCTCTTAGACAGTAAGTTCTTTGTGGGCAGAAACCAGGTCTAATTACTTTTTTTCTACCTGCTCACCTTTAATTCTTGTGCCTAGCACACTGTCTGGCACATGAAGGTGAGAAAGGAGAGGTGGCCTCAAGAATTATTGTGTGATCTAGTTGGGTCATGAGATGTCTCTGCAGGAAAGGACTTCAGAGACCACTTCACCCTACCCATCTCTCCCTTCACCCTTGTTTCTAGTCCAAATCCCTTTCTTCCCTGTGCTGCTGGTAATTCTTATATGGCCATGCATTCCCCCAGGAACTGCAGGGTGTCCTGAAGTTTGCACGGAAAGGTTGTGGGGCACACCTCCTCAGGAAACATTTCCACAAGCCCCTTTTGGCACCTCAACTTTCCTGCCACCTGGGCCTGGAGCCAGATCTGCAGTTGGGCTGGAGCAGGGAGGAGAGAGTGTGAGCTGAAGAGGACAGGGAGACCCTGCCAGGCTTGCGGGGCCCCCGGTGATTGAACGCTGGCTATAAATAGAAGGAATACGAAGCAGAATGTCTTTTTAATATGCACATGGAATTCATTTATTTAATGAAGAATTTTCCTGGAATAGAGAACTTGCCGTCAGAGCTGAGCTATTTTTGAGTAGGATGTGAAGGAAAAACTCCAGAGGATTATTTGCTGTTTGGATTTATGCTTTTAAAATAGGTTGCAATAAAAAGCAAAACTATAGGGGCAGAAATAAGATCAGAGCTTGTCAAGGGCTGGAGGTGGGGTCAAGGGGTCGACTAGAAATAGGTGTGAAGGAACTTATTGGGGTGATGGTGGCGTTCTGTATTTATCATGGCAGTAGTTATTGATACATGGCTACGTATGTGTGCCAAAACTTGTACAAATGTTCACCCAAAGTGAATGAATTCTACTGTGTGTAAATGATACCTCAATAACCCCGACTTACAAACAACATGTCACCATGTTCCTTTTGAGGGAGGAAGGGAAGGAGTGGGGAAGGAATGCTTTCGAACACCTACTTTGGGTGGGGTCTCTGTAGCTTCTTTATGTAATTTATCTGCAAAGCACCATGAGTTAGAGATTATTATCCACATTTTACAGATGAAACACCTGAGGCTTGGAGAACCTGAATTAATCGCCCAAGGTCACATGTCAGTTCCTACCGGGCTTTATGAAGAGGTTTCAGAATTCCACAATGACCCCTTCTCCTTACCTGGATGTTCAGGGAGATGGAGCCCAGAACTGAAACTGTGGGAATAGACAGAACTGAGTTTTTGCTTCTTAAATAAAATGCTTCAGACAGCTCCATGCTTTCTCTCCAAAATGCTCCTCCATTATGTATTCTTTGGCTGTTTCTAGCTGCATCTGGGAAAAGGTCTTAATAAGGTGCTAATGGTCTTTAACAGCTTTATTCAGTACCCTCAGTACCCTCAGATCTCCCTTTTTATCAAGTGTGCTTGGCTTTGGGCAGACTTTCAAGTCTTAAAGAGGGTAGGAGGTTCTCTGTAGGACCTGCCATCATTCCTGGATCCCATTCCCATGGCTGACGTCATTAATCAATCATGACACTCTATGAACCCTGACTTGCCCTTGCAATCCTTCATAACACGGTCATCTGGGCAGTAATTACTAACAGATTGGAGCTGGCATTTAAGATCAAAAGCCTATTTGCCATTCTACCTGTGTTTCCAGGCCTAACCTAGGTGTGTTTATAAATTGAGGGTGAAATCTTATCCTTTCCACTCCTTGGACCTGGAACCCTGAGAAGAGTTAACGTCTGGATCTAGAGGCAAGAGTAGAAAGAACACAGATTAGATAATTACAGTTGGGTTTGGATATCAGCTCTGCACCAGATTCCTCCATCTCACCCTCAACACCCATTTTCTTCACCTGTAAAATGGGGATAATAATAATAATAAAAATAGATATCCAAAGGTGTTGAGGTGAAGCGTAAATTACATGAGCTAGCACACAGGAAACAGAAGCTCGCTACGTCCCAGGTTCTGTACTAAGAAATTTTACATGTATCATCTCATTCAACCCTACAACAAGATTATGCATAAGAAACTTTTGAATCTACGTTAGGTAGATAATACTTAATTTGTCCAAGTCACACAGTAAAGGATAAAGTTGAGAATTGAACTCAGGTCGGACTCTGAAGCTCATAGTATTTGTTGATCACAAGCTACACCGCCTCTCATTCCAAACATGGGACAAACAGTATTTGGGATGGGCCTACCCTTACTGCAGGGCCGAGAGGACTGGCTAGGACTCAGACCAGGGACCAGCTCATACATTAGATGGGTGCAGGCACTGAAGAGATGGAAGAAGCCCAGTGTGGCAGGAAAAGCTAGGAATGGTGACAGGTACCAGTACCAGCACCAGCAGACACCTGTGTTAAGGAGGGGCCTCATATCTGGAAATGGTTCTCTCAGGGTCCTGCTAGTCTATATGGTGCCTTTGTACCAATTAGAAAAAGTGCTTCCTCTGGGCAGATGAATTATAAAAAATCACTCCCTCTGGGAGGACACAGCTCAAAAGAATCAAGGCCAAGAGTGTTTGGATGAAAAAAATTGGGCTCTTTCCTTTAGGTAAAGGAATTAGTACAGTGTGAACTGGATGTCGACGAGCATTCAGCCCCTTGACTGACGTGTTTGTGCATTACACAACTTGTATAGCAATACAAAGGGGTCCTGGGTCTTGATGGGAGGAAAGGGTACAGTCTTGAGGAATCTGGGAACAGGTAAAAGAGGAATGTCCAAGTAGGTAGTTTTGTCAGGTAGGTAACACCATTGGCTTGAGCCAGAATTGGAATCCAGCTCTGAGTGATTCCAAAGCCAGTGTGACTGACCTTGAGAATCATTTGGGAGGTTGGGGGGTGGGGTGTGGGTCTTGGCAAATGCAGATTACCAGGCCCTTCTCCTGAATAGTCTAGCTCAGAAAGTCTGGAGTGAGCAATTCTAATGATCAGAAAAGTTTAGGAAATATTGCTGTATCTCGTGCTTATCACACTGTATTGTAACTGTCTCTGTTAGCAGTCACGGTTATCATCTGGTTTTCTGGACCATGAGTTTTTCAAGGGCAGGGCCATGTCTGATTCCACTCCACATCCATAGCACTTAAAGCAAGGTCTGGCACATAAAATGAAAACACAGTCAATCAACAAAGAACTGACCCGTCAGCTTCACAGTCAATCTAACAATCCTGGCTTACCTGCCATGCTATTGTCACATCTGCCAAGGTTACTAACATGTATTCCTCCCTGCGTCCTCACTTCTTCCTAGTCCCCTAACCACCCTCTGTTACTCAGCCTACCCCCAAAAGAACAGGGCCTGCCATTCTGGAAGACCCCTTCAGACTTAAATCTAGAACTTGGCACGTTTCCTGATATCCACACCTATGTTTGGGTCTGATCTGTGCTTCTAACTCATTGTCCGTGATCGTGCATAATTGGGCCTCATTTTTCCCTCTATAAAATGACATGGTTTTACAACATAATTTTTGAGGTCTCTTCCAACTCTGACATGCTGGAATCCTCTGACTTGAATCTAGAATTTCTGGGAAATTCTGTAAGACGTGAAGGCCGTATTTGAGGCCTTCATACTGGCATCCTTCAGCTTTTCGGTTGGAGCCCAGGCGATGAACAGCTGCAGTCTGGGATTTTCCTGAGATCGGCTTCACTGGTGGGTCTGCTTTGCTTTATGGGCAGGCTCTGGAGGGCTCTGGGCACCCCCTTGGGCAGCTCAGTAAATATTGGCTGCCTGACGATGTCTTGGATGGGAACCCAGTTGGACGAGGAATGCGTGGGAGTCTTGGAAAACACAGTTCAAAGGCTGTGCTGAGTGGGTTTCCAAATGTACTTACCCTTCCAGGCTTTGAATTCGAGCTCCATCGGAAAAACACAAGTGTCTAATTCCAAGGGAATGGCTTCTAGTAATAATAATAATGATGAAAAGGGCTTTGAAGGCTTCTTGGAAATCAGTTTCTATAAAATACTGTTTTGAGAATTTGAGTGTAAGTCAAGCAGAAACATGGATTGAAATTCTCCCTTTTCATACTCATTCTTTTAAAATATTTTATTTTTGAATATGAAAATAATGTGTGCATATGGTTGAGGAATGCAAACAGTACAGAAAAATACAAAATAAAAGTGTAGGTCTCCCTCCCTCTCGTCTCATCCTCAGTCTCATGCGATAACAATTTATCTTTTTTGTGTGAGATTACTATCTGAGTTTTTAAAATTTTTAAAAGTATTTTTTTATTGTGGTGAAATATACTAACTTAACATTTACCATTTTAGCCATTTTTTCAGTGTACAGTTCAGTGGCATTAAATACATTCACACGGTTGTGTAACCATTACCACCACCCGTCTCCGTAACTTTTCCATCTTCCCAAACCGAAACTTCAGCCTCATTAAACCAGAGCTCCCCATTCCCTACTCCCCTCTGTCCCTGGAAAACCCCATTCTGCTTTATATCTCTAAGAATTTGACTACTCTAGGGTCCTCAGATAAGTGGAATCATGCAATATTTGTCCTTCTGTGACTTGCTTATTCCACTTAGCACAAACAATTTTTGACTACTTTTTATTTTAGGTAGGCTACTACCATAGGTCTAATTTATACGCTTGTATGGTGTTACGTAAGCTCTCAGTGTTTATTGATTCCTTGCAAGGAAAGATTCAGCGTAATCACCCCAATTTCAAGATTTCTTCACGCCCTTTCTCCCTCATGCTGTTATTTTTAGATCTTCAAGTAGGTGTTCCTCTCTGCTGAACCCCAGAGTCATACCCAACTGCCTGCTTGCTATCTGCACTTGGATGTCTAACAAATATCTCAAAGTATCCCGCCCTAAATTCATGGTCTTTGGCCTCTCTCACCCCACCCCCCACCCCTGCCACCATCTCTGATCTGTTCCCCCTGAGTAGTTCAAGTCCCCAATCTTGTAATCATCCTCCAGTTATGTTCCTCCCCCTCCCTCCTCACATTCAAACTGATGTAAACTCCTGTTGACTTGATTTCACAATATATCCAGACCCTGGGCTGGGCGCCGTGGCTCATACCTGTAGTCCCAGCTACTTGGGAGGCTGAGGTTAGAGGATCACTTGAGCCCTGGAGTTCAAGGCTGCAGTGAGCTGTGATTGCGCCACTGCACTCCAGCCTGGCCGACAGAGTGAGACTCCGTCCCTAAAACATATATGTATCTCCAGATTCTGATCACTTATTACTAACTCTCGCTAGTCCCAATCAACGTTACCTTTCACTTGGATTATTGAAATATTCTAGCTTGCTTTTCTGCATCCCTTCTTACCCTCCTGCAGTCTAATTACAAAACAGTATCCAAATAGTTCTTTAAAAACAAAAATCAGATCATGTCACTGCTCTGCTTGGAGTCAGCCCCTGGCTTTCCATCCCATTCGGAATAAAAGCCAAAGTCTGGGGGGCTCCATACAACTGCTTTTCAAACTGTAATGAGCACACGATTCACCCGGGGGCTTGTTAATGTGCAAATCCAGATCCCAGGTGACCTAACCCTGCAGGTTGGAAGACTACACTTTTGCTGCGAGACTGCGTGATCTCGCGCCCAGATCTGCACCGTGCTGCTGGCCTCCGGGGCCTGCCCCGATGCTCCCCTCCTCTCTCTCCTTGCTCCAGCCCCAGGGTCCCTTGGGTGCACGCTCCCACCTCCGTCTTGGCACTCGTTCTCTCTGCCTAGAGCCCTCCCAGATGTAAGCTACAGGGCACAGGCCTCCTCCTCTGTACCTAGGCATCTGTTTCTTCTGAGGCCTGCTCTCCTTTCCCCATTTAAAATGACAGCCCTTCCTTCTATGGCTCTCCCTACTCCTTGTCCCTGCTTAATTTTTTTTTTTTTTCCCAATAGCAAAGATGTACAAACCATGGCCTGTGGGCCATGGGTCAAATTGGGTCCACAGCTTGTTTTCGTAAATAGATTTTTGTTAAAACAAAGTCACATGCATTTGTTTATATATTGTTTACGGCTGCTTTCCTGCTGTAATGGCAAAGTTAAGCGTTTGTGACAGAGGTCTTCTGGCCTACAAAACTTAAAATATTTACTATCTATCTTCTCTTTACAGAAAAAGTTTGTCGACACCCTGGTTTAGTCCATTTGTGTTGTCAGAAAGGAACACCTGAGGCTGGGTAGTTTATGCAGAAAAGAGGTTTATTTGGCTCACGGTTCTGCTGGCTATACAAGCAGCCTGGTCTCTAATGATCCTTTGGATTTCTGCAGTGACAGTTGTAATGTCTCCTTTTTCGTCTCTGATTTTATTTATTTGGGTATTCTCTCTTTTTCCTTAGTCTGCATAATGGTGTGTCAATTCTGTCTATATTTTCAAAAACTTACTTGTTGATTCATTGATCTTTTGTATTTTTTTGTTTCAATTTCATTTATTTCTGCTCTGATCTTTATTATTTCTTTTCTTCTACTAATTTTGAGTTTGGTTTGCTCTTGTTTCTCTAGTTCTTTGAGATGCATTGTTAGGTTGCTTATTTCAAGCTTTTCTACTTTTTTGATGTAGGTACTTATTACTATAAACTTTTCTCTTATTACCGCTTTTACCGTATCCTATAGGTTTCGATATGTTGTGTTTTCCTTTTCATTTGTTTCAAGAAATTTTTAAATTGCCTTCTTAATCTCTTCATTGACCCACTGGTCATTCAGAAGCATATTGTTTAATTTCCATGTGTTTGTGTATTTTCCAACGTTCCTCTTGTAATTCATTTCTGGTTTTATTCCATTGTGGTCAGAGAAAATACTTGGTATGCTTTCAATCGTTTTGAATTTTTTGACTTATTTTATTTTTTGACTTATTATTTTGACTTATTTTGTGGCCTAACATATGGTCTACCCTTGAGAATGACCCATGAGCTGAGGAGAAGAATGTGTATTTTGCAGCTGTTGGATGAAACATTCTGTAAATATTTATCAGGTCTATTTGGTCTATAGTGCAGATTAAGTCCAATGTTTCATTGCTGATTTTTCTGTCTGGATGATCTGTCCATTGCTAAAAGTAAAGTGTTGAGGTCTCCAATGATTATTGTATTGTCTATCTCTCACTTTAGCTCTGATAGTATTTGCTTCATATACATCTGGCTTCTCCAGTGTTGGGTGCATCTATATTTAGAATTGTTGTATCATCTTGCTGACCTCTTTATCATTATATAATGACCTTCTTTGTCTCTTTTTACAGTTTTTGTCTTGAAATCTATTTTATCTGATAGAAGTATAGCTATGCCTGCTCTTTTTTGGTTTCCATTTGCATGGAATATCTTTTTCCATCCCTTTATGTTCAGTCTATGTGAATCTTTATAGGTAAAGTGGGTTTCTTGGCAGACAATATATAGTTGGCTCTTTTTCTTTTGTTTTTTAATCCATTTAGCCACTCCATGTCTTCTGATTGGAGAGTTTAGACCATTCACATTCAGCATTATTATTGTTAGGTAAGGACTTACTCATGCCATGTTGTCATTTGATTTCGGGTTGTTTTGCGGTCCTCTCTTTCTTTCTTCCTTCCTTCCTGTCTTCCTTTGTTCAAAGTGATTTTCTCTGGTAGTATGTTTTAACTTCTTGCTTTTTATTTTTTTCATGTATCTGTTGTAGATCTTTTGATTTGAGCTTCCCATGAGGCTTGCAAAAAGCATTTTATAACCAATTATTTTAAACGTATGACAACTCTGCTTACAAACAAACGAGCAAAGAAAAATATAACAGAAATTCCGCCCTTAACTCCATCTCTTTTATTTTTGGTTGTTTCCATCCATATCTTTTTATACTATCTATCTCTCAAAAAGTTGTAAGTATTTTTGGGAGGTTTGTCTTTTAGTCTTTCTACTCAAGATATAAGTGGTTTGTTACCAGTGAGTTGTATGGCTTCTGATGATTTCTTATTATTCATTATTGTCTTTTTCTTTCAGATCGAAGAATTCCTTTTGGCATTTCTTGCAGGACAGGTCTGGTGTTGATGAAATCCCTCAGCTTTTGTTTGTCTGGGAAAGTCTCCATTTCTCCTTCATGATTGAAGGATATTTTTACAGGTTATAATATTCTAGGGTTAAGGTTTTTTTCCATAAGCACTTTGAATATGTCATGCCACTCTCTCCTGGCCTGTAAGTTTTCCACTGAGAAGTCTCCTGCCAGACATATTGGAGCTCCTTTATATGTTATTTTTTTTCTTTTTTCTTGCTTCTGTTAGGACCTTTTCTTTATCTATGACCTTTGGGAGCTTGATTATTGAATGCTTTGAGGTAGTCTTGTTTGGGTTATATCTACTTGGTGTTCTAGGACCTTCTCGTACTTGAATATTGGTAACTTTCTTTAGGTTTGGGAAGTTCTTTGTTATTATTTCTTTGAATAAACATTCTACCCAAATCTCTCTCTCTACCTTCTTTTTAAGGCCAGTAACTCTTGGATTTGCTGTTTTGAGGCTATTTTCTAGATCTTATAGGCATGCTTCATTCTTTTGTATTCTTTTTTGTTCTTTTTTTATTTTTTCTCTTCTAACTATATATTTCCCTGTCTTCAAGCTCACTATTTTTTTCTTCTGCTTGGTCAATTCTGCTAGTGAGAGACTCTGATGCATTGCTCAATTTGTCAATTGAATTTCTAAGTTCCAGAATTTCTGCTTGATTTTTTAAATTATTATTTCAATCTCTTTGTTAAGTTTCTCTGATAGCCTTCTAAATTCCTTCCTGTGTTGTACTGAAGTTCATTGAGCTTTTTCAGGACAGCTATTTCAAATTCTTTGTCTGAAAGGTCACATATCTCCATCACTCCACAATTGGTCACTGATACCTTATTTATTCAATAGTTTGGTGAGATCATGTCTTCCTGGATATTCTTGATGCTTGTGGATGTTTTTTAATGTCTGGGCTTTGAAGAGTTAGGTATTTATTTTAATCTTCATAGTCTGGGATTGTTCGAATCTGTCCTTCTTGAGAAGACTTTCTAGATATTCCAAGGGAATCGAGTGTTGTGATCTAAGTCTTTGGTCACTGCACCTATGTCAGCACTGGGGGTGTCCCAAGCCCAGTACTTCTGTGAATCTGGCAGATTCCTGGTGGCACCACCTTGGTAGAGTTGGGTAAGATACAAGAAAATTCCCTAAATTACCAGGCACAGTCTCTCACTCTCTTTCTTCACACTGTTCTGGGCTGCTGGAGTTGGAGGAGGAATGATGTGGGTACTTTCTCTTGGCCACCAGCACCAGGTCACATAGGAAGCCAGGCTAGTCTCACTCAAAGCCCATGGTGATTGCCGTCTGGCTACCTCTCATGTTTATTCAAAGCCCAAGATTTCTTTCTTTAGTCAGCAGGTGGTGAATCCCACCAGGACTGGGTCCTTCCCTTCAGGGCAGCATGTTTTCTTCTGGCCCAGGGTGGGTCCAGAAATGCCATCTAGAACCTAAGGCCTGGATTCAGGGCTTCAGGAATCTGCTTGCTACATTTTTGCTGTGGCTGAGCTGGTACCCAAGTTGCAAAACAAAGTCCTCTGAGTTCTTCCCTTTCCCTTCCAAAAGTGAAAGAAGACTTTCCCTGAGCTGCATTGCCTGTAGTTGGGAGAGGAGTGACATAGGCACTGGCTGGCCTGCAGCTGCTGGTGTCTCATGGGGTCATGTGTACCCCATGTCCACTGGCTTCGAGCCAGCACAGCTGCAGGAATTGCCCAAGGACTGCAGCCTTTGTTGCCTGGACTGTCCTAGAAATTTTTGCAGGTCCCAGGCTACTTTTTGTCAGCCAGTCGTAGGGCTAGCGAGGACTCAGGTTTTGGGGCAGAGGATTTCCCTCTTGCCAGCCTGGTCTAAATGCTCCCTCCATGGGCACTGGCAGAATTCATCCCTGTGCTGTGTTCCCCTGTGCCAGGGTGGCCCTGAGTTTCAGTGCAAAGTCCTTCATTCACTTGTCTCTTCTTGTCCCAGACACACAGATTCTCTCTCCACTGGGCGTGCTGGTGTGTCACTGCCAGGGGATGGGGATGGGTGGCGTAGGCAATGCAAGATTGTCTTTTCTACCCTCTTCTGTGTCTCTTTCCTTGATATCATGTCAAAACCAGGTAGTATGATTGCTCATCTGATTTTTGGTTCTTCTGAAGGTGCTTGCTTGCTTGGATTGTTGTTGAATTTGGTGTGGTGCAGAGGGACGATCACTGGAGGTTTCTATTTGGGCATCTGCCCCCTCCCCTCATAATATTGGAGACATTTCGCCATTGTCATCTGAGGTTTGGTTTTTGTCCTTTGTAGGTCCATTTACTGCCACATCCCTTGACAACTTTTAAGATTGTCCCCTTGAAATTTCACCAAATTTTGACTGGGAGTGGGTATTTGCTTTGTTTGTTTGCTGTTTTTCATCCATCGCATGTCACACTGAAGTGGCTATTTCAATCCGAAGAATTGTATCTCTGTTTAGGATAAGAAATATTTTTTTCTGTGTTTTCTTTAATAATATTTGCATCCTGGTGGTCTGCATTAACTTATTATGTACCTCTTTTTTCCATGTCTGAAATTCCGATTAAAGAAATGCTGAGCCTTCTGGATCTATTCTCCATTTAGTTTATCTTTTAATTTTCTCTTATTTTCCTCTTCCTCACCTTTTGCTACATGTTGCATGAGATTTCCTTGACTTCATCTTCTAGATTACTAATTTCATCCTTAACTATGACCAATCTGTTATTTGGCCCTTCCATTAAAATTTTTGTAATGTTGATAAACATAGTTTATATTTCCAAGAATTTTTGACTACCTGTTTCTCATAGCAAAAATAACTTTTTCGATTTCTTCGGGGTTACTGATTAAATTTATTTTGAAAATTCTTTTCTATTTTTTGCATATTTCTATTCCTGCAGGGTCTGTTGTTTGCATTTTTTTAAATCTTCGTGTTTCTCTTTCTCATCAGTTTTCCTGAAATGTTGAGCCAATTGACTTACTTTTATTTGTGAATCTCTCGTTTGATGGTATAGGAGGCTGGCAGGGGTTCCCTTTGTAATCCAGCGGGTGGATTTACCCAGAAGGCCTTTTTCTCCAGCCAGGAGAGGTGATGGTGAGCTCTGTGTAGAGGAGCAGGTCTTGTTGCAGGGCAGGCTTGTCTTTATTGAGCATGGTGGGGAGCAGACCAGTTTGTGTGAGCCCCACAGTCTCTGTGGTGAGTTGACCCTAGGGTTGGAGCACTGCAGTACGTTTCCATTCTGGATGGAATCCTCTTTCCTCTTGTTCTTCAGGTCAAGGTGGGCTTGCATGTTTACCCTGAACTCTTCTGTGCCTCCGTCCCCAGGCGAGGCTTCCATCTTACAACCTTCTCTGGCTCCCATCCAGAGACCTCTCTAAGTGCCATCAGGTGGCACAGCTCACATGCTCACTGCAGTCTTCTCCTGGGGTCCTGTGCTCAGTTCTCATGCTCCCATTTATGCCTCAATGACCCTTCAGAAATGTGTGTAAATCTTTGGTGTGTGTATACCACCCTCTTTTGTAAAAAATGAAAACTGTCTAGGATTTATGTATTCCATTTTGTACAACTTTGGTGTCTATTCAATGGGCTCTTCTCTGGGCGGATGCCTAGTCTGCCATCTTCAACCATAAAACTGACATTCTAAAAGTCTCACCACAATTCAAATTTAAAGAACATAACTTGCGTTTTCTCCACATAGAAAGTGTTTTTCCCCTCCTCTCCTTGTAGACTGGTCAGGGCCTCTCCATGGGGCTCCCATAAGAGGATCTTGTGCTGGTTTTTCCCACACCACATCACATTGTCTTTGCCTCTCTCTGTATTGGCTGCGTCTCCAGGTTATAAGGCTGTTGAGTGCAGGGCACATATTCATGTTTAGATCCCCAGTGCTGCACGCATAGTTCATTGGATATTCCCAGACTGGATTCATGCACACCTAGTCTATGAACATGGGAACCCAAAGTGATACCACATAGCTTTAGCTTTCAAGGACTTCAAAGCATAGTGGGGAAAACAGACATGCCAACAGAAAATCCTAAGACCATGTAAATGGAACAGGTACAAAGTACATGGGACCATAGACAAGGGAGCAGGTAAATGTACCTGGGGTGGGCAGAGAGATCAGGAAATGCTTAAAGAGGACCTTATATTTGTTGATTTTGAAGGGCACACAGGGGCTCTCAGGGAGGGCTGGGTGTATCACAGCCTTCCACAAATGAAAGAGAAATTCAGACATAATTATGGCTGGAATATAAAGTATAACAGGGGCGGGGGCAGGGAAGGGGTCCTAAGAGGTAGGCAGGGGCCAGAACACACTAAGAGTGTTGGTGGCCCAGTGAGCACTTGGCATTTTATCCTGAGTAGAGCCACTGGGAGGTTTTAAGCAGAAAGCGTATGATCATATTGACATATAGTAAAGATCTGGACTGCAGTATGGAGCATGGACTGGCAGAGTCCTGAAGATTTGAGATGTGAATGCGATAGTCTGGGCGAGAGGTGCCAAAGGCTTGACCAGGGAATCAGAGCTGGGATGAAGGGAGACAGAGGCAGATTAGGGCAACGGCAAAAGGGTAGAATGGGTGGGGTTTGGTGGAGAAGAAAGAGGAAGGCTTTCTGAGGGCACTTCCGGTGCTGGAGTTCTAGGACCCAATGACTGTAGGAAGGACATGAGCTATGTTGTTTCTGAGTCAATGTCAAGCAAAAGGCAGAAAGGCTGTGGCCAGAGTAATTTACAAGATTCCATTGGGCTGTTTTAATCCATTCTGAAGCTGCAGATCCCAGCTGAAATGGCACATATTCAGTTCTGTTTTGAGAGCCTGGCTACCCACTTCCTTCCCAGGAAATTGACTGGGAGTGGGATGTTCTGGTAAGATATATGAGATCAGTTTTTTTTTTTTTTTTTTTTTTTTTTTTTGTCAATTTGGTTTAATTTTTGAAAATTGGATTATCATCCAACTGAAATGGATGTCAACTGCTTGGAATGTATCTTTGGATCTGAGTAATCTTGATATAAACCAAATGTGATTGCCTGGTAAAGTTTTTATCTATGCGGAACCATCTCCATATCTCAACCATGTCCCAAGTTTAACTCTTATGTAGCCGCCAAAAGCAACATATTTCACCTATTTGGACTTTGTGGATTTCTACTTTATCATTATGCTCCTTTTCTGTTCCCAACCATGACAACACAATGCAAAAATGTTCAGGAAAAGAGAGGTCTTAGCACACTGTGAGCACCTTTTGTGTGTTAGGCACATCCACTGACATTATTGGATAGACCCTCACAGCCACATTAAAGATAAGAATTATTATCTCCATTTGACAGATGTGGAAATTAGGTCTCAAAGGGATCTCTAAGTTAGTAAATGGGAGAGAGGAATTCAAATCCAGATCCATGTGATATATGGAGCACTTACTATGGCCTGACATTTTACCTGCATTACTTCATTTAATCCTCATAGCAATGTAAAATATAAAGGCTTAGAAAGGCTAAATAAAAAGAGGCTTAGCAAGATTAAATAACTTCCCCGAGGTCACTCACCAGAGAGACCCATGATTTCTTTATTTGCAGGCCAAAGATAAATATTATATGCCTAAGGGCATGTTAAGAAATAAATGGGTAATATTATATGTCATCACTAGGAAAACTCCCTATGACGCTATTCAAATAAAGAGAAAGAAAGGTTTCAGGTTCAGAAGCCAAAATCTCTGTTTGCTTGATGGCCATTCAGAAAGCCTTTAGAGAGGGGGCTAGGAAAGGGGTGTAAGTTGTTCCAGGCCCTGTATTAGACGGCTCCGTATGCCATATGGAATTCTAACACTCCAAACAACACTTTGGGGTGGGTGTAATTATTCCTGTTTCCCAGATGAAAAAAATGAAGTTCAGAAAGTTTATGTAAAGGTTAAGTAATTTTTCTAAGGTCCCTACCAAGGTCTGTCTGATCCAAAGCTACAGGTTGTCAGCATAGTGCTAACCCACTCTGAGGGCAGTTATTTAGAGGAACTCGTGAAAAGGAAGGTGATCAGAACGCAAGCTCTGCCATTGGTATTTCACTTGGCCTATGATGTTTCCCTGGGTGGGTTGTGAATAAACGCCCTTTGATGAAATTTGCAGATGATTCTAAATCAGACTCTGGATAAACATGAGCGACACAAAAAAGCAATACAGATGATCCCAAATGAGGGAGGTTAGAAGTGCAGGCAGGAAATAACATGATGAGACTGATTACCACACGGGAAATGCTGAATTAAAACATCTGGGTACACCAATGTGAAACAGGCCACTAAACATAAGCATCTTCCAGTAGCTTGGAGCTCTGCCGCTGGAAGGGCCTCAGTGGTCATTGTATCCAATTCCTTCATCCACAGATGAGGAAACTCAGACAGGGGAAGGAAATCACCCAAGGCCCCTGTCAAATTAATGGCAGAGCTGGGATAATTCCCATATCTTCTGCCTCCAAGTTGACTTCTCCTTCCTTTACGGCCCCCTGGTTTTGGAGTCAAAGGGACATCAACCTAACTCTACCATTTAGATGCTATGTGTCTTCAGGCACATTACTTAATCTGCTTCAAACCTAGTTTTCTTATCTGGAAAAGTAAAGTAATACATATCCCTTAGGGTTATTTTGGAAAATAAGTGAAATAAAGATTGGCACCTAGCATTCAGGAGTTCAAGAAAGATTAATTCTCTCATTTATTACCAGCAGAGAAATGCCAGAAGGGCAATAGCTGTGGTCCAGGGTGTGTTGGATGATCACACCATGCGTGGATGGTCACACCATGCATGGATGGATGCCGAAGGCTCTTCAAGGAAGATCTGCAGTGGATGAGGTGGGAATAGGTAATGTGATGCAGCTGCTGTTGACAGTGTCTTTAAACAAAGGAATGAAAAATCAGTTGTAGAGAGCCTATGATGTGCGAGGTAGACTTTGTGTTACTGGTGTGGCTCAGACAGCGAGGGGTGCAGAAGGGTGGGGTAGTGTGACGTCACCATTGGCTGAAGCCACCTAGAAAGAATCACTTTCAGAGGAAAGATTCCACCTAACAGCTAATTTGTTAAGTGGTTTATGCCTTGTGTGTTGGCTAATGTGAAAAGTGGAGCACACTTAGCTCACCTAGGTTTAGCGGTATAGATCAAGGTCAAGGATATGATTATGTTGGAGGAGAGTTGAAATAAAACAACATTATCTAGTATCACGATGAAAAGAATATAAGACCTGGAGTGAGAAGATTTGGGTTTGAGCCCTGTCTCTGTCACATGTCAGCTGACAATCTTGGCAAGTCAATGAATTTTCTGAGCCTATTTTCATTTACGGTTAGATGAAGTTAATAAGATGCCTACAACATCTTGGAAGCAGCACCTGTGTCTTATTCATCTGTATGTCCTTAACACGTGCCAGAGCATTTGGTGAACAATAATAAATAATAACAACATACAGGCATGACTCGGAGATATTGCAGGTTCAGTTCCAGACCACTGCAACAAAGTAAATGTTTCAATAAAGTGAGTCACATGAATTTTTTGGTTTCCTAGCACATATAAAAGTTATGTTTAACTATACTATAGTCTATTAAGCGTGCAATGATATTATGTCTCAAAAAACAATGTACATATCTTAATTTAAAAATCCTTTAGTGCTAAAAGATTCTAATGATCATCTGAGCCTTCAGTAAGTAGTAATCTTTTTGCTAATGTTGGGTCTTGCCTTAATGTTCATGGTGGCTGACTGAGCAGCATGGTGGGTTGCTGAAGGTTGGTTGGCTGTGGCAATTTCTTAAAATAAGACAACAATGAAGTTTGTCGTATCAATTTTTTCATGAAAGATTTCTCTGTAGCATGCCATGCTGTTTAACAGCATCTTACCCACGGATGAACTTCTTTCAAGATTGGAGTTAATCCTCTCAAACCTTGCTGTTGCTTTGTCAACTAAGTTTGTGTCATGTTCTAAACCCTTTGTCATCATTTCAACAATGTTCACAGCATCTTCACCATGAGTAGATTCCATCTCAAGAAACCACTTCCTTTGCTCATCCACAAGAAGCAACTCCTCATCTGTTAAAGCTTTATCATGACATTGCAGCAATTCAGTCCCATCTTCAGGCTCCACTTCTAATGCTAGTTCTCTTTCTATTTCCACCACATCTGCAGTTCCTTCCTCCACTGAAGTCTTGAACACCCCCCAAAGTTTTCCATGAGGGTTGGAATCTATTTCTTCCAAACTCTTCTTAAGGTTGATATTTTGACCTTTCCCCATGAATCACAAATGTTCTGAATGGCATCTAGAATGGTGAATCCTTTCCGGAGGGTTTTCAGTTTACTTTGCCCAGATCCATCAGAGGAATCATTGTCTGTGGAAGCTATAGCCTTATGAAATGCATTCCTTAAATAACAAGACTTGAAAGTCAAAATTACTCGTTGATCCATGGGCTGGAGAACAGGTGTTGTGTTAACAGGCATGAAAACAACATTCATCTCCTTGTGTATCTCCATCAGAGGTCTTGAGTGACCAGGTGCGTTGTCAGTGAGCAGTAATAATTGAAAGGAATATTATCTTTCTGAGTAGTAGGTCTCAACATTGGGCTTAAAGTATTCATTAAACCATGTTGTAAACAGATGTGCTGTCATCCAGGCTTTATTGTTGCATTTCTAGAACACAGACAGAGTAGATTCAATACAATTCTTAAGGGACCTAGGATTTTCAGAATGGTAAATGAACATTGGCTTCAGCTTAAAGTCACCAGCTGCATTAGCCCCTAATAAGAGAGTCAACCTGTCCTTTGAAGCTTTGAAGCCAGGCATTGATTTCTCCTCTCTAGCTATTAAAGTCCTAGATGGCATCTTTTTCCAGTAGAAGGCTGTTTTGTCTACATTGGCAATATCTCGTTTAGTATAACCACCTTCATCAATGATCTTAGCTAGATCTTGCTGCAGCTTCTACATCCCCACTTGCTGCTTTGCCTTGCATGTTTATACTATAGAGATGGCTTCTTTCCTTAAACCTCCTGAATCAATCTGTGTTACCTTCGACTTTTCTTCTGCAGCTTCCTCACCTTGCTCAGCCTTTGTAGAATTGAATAGAGTTAGGACAAAGGTCTGGATTAGGTTTTGGCTTAAGGGAATGTTGCAGCTGGTTTGATCTTCTATCCAGACCACTAAAACTTTCTCCATATGAGCAATAAGGCTGTTTCATTTGCTTATTATCCATGTGTTCATTGGAGTAGCAGTTTTAATTTTCTTCAAGAAATTTACCTTTGCATTCACAACTTGATTAACTGGCACAAGAGGCCTAGCTTTTGGCCTATCTTGGCTTTTGACATGCCTTCCTCACTAAGGTTAATTGTTTCTAGCTTTTGATTTAAAATGAGAGATGTGTGACCCTTCCTTTCACTTGAACATTTAGAAGCCGTTGTAGGGCTATTAATTGGCCTAATTTCAATATTTTTGTGTTTCAGAGAATAGAGAAGCCTAGGGACAGACACAAAATTTCTAGATTAAGTTTATTGTCTTATGTGGGTATGGTTCATGGTGCACCAAAACAATTGCAATAGTAGCATCAAAGATCACTGATCACAAATCACCATAACAGATATTATAACAACAAAAAGTTTTTAAATATTGGGAGAATTACCAAAATGTGCCACAGAGACAGGATACGAGTACTTGCTGTTAGAAAAATGGTGTCAATAGACTTGCTCAATGCAGGGCTGCCACAGACCTTCAATTTGTAAAAAAAAAAAAAGCTGTATCTGTGGAATTCAATAAAGTGAAGAACAATAAAATAAAGGTATGCCCATAAATCAGAATAAGTGATTCTCTTCTAAATATTTGAATGTACTAATTCACTTAATCCTTATAGCAACACTGTGAGGTAGATACTCTTAAGTTTTAATAAGTACTTGGGGAATGGAATGTTACAAACATATCAGTAAATCAAATCAAAAGGGAAAATGTCAAGCAAAAGTAATTTGTAATCTTCAAGTTGCATAAAAATATGAGTTAGCTTTTTAGTTCTTCTATTTCTCTACTTCGATCTATAGGACACACTGCTAGGAGTATAAAAAAGGGAGAGGGATCCTTTATGGAGATTTTAGAGACATTGACCTTTGTTTA
>RJWJ010017845.1:13944-32519 GCA_004363605.1 Indri indri | reverse complement strand
AGCAAGACCCCTGTCTCTACTAAAAACGGAATAATTAGCCAGGCGTGGTGGCAAGAGCTTGTAGTCCCAGCTACTCGGGAGGCAGAGACAAGTGAGTTCAGGAGTTTGAAGTTGCTGTGAGCTAGGCTGATGCCACAGCACTCTAGCCTGGGGGACAGAGTAAGCCTGTCTCAAAAAAAAAAAAAAAAAAAAAAATTTCCTGAGCTTCAAAATGAAGTCATTGGACTACATCATTTCCTTTCAAGCTCTTATAACTTATTCTGCTGTAAATGTTCATATGCAATTTGAGAAGCTGGCCAAACTTTTGCTTTACAATTTAAAAAGTGCAGATTTAAGATTAGCACATTAGCAGTGAGGCACGTGGAAGGAAGAGCCCAGGCTGGGTTCAAACACCAGCTTCCCTCCATGAGCTCTGGATTGTGGGCAAGTGTTTTCATCTTCCTGCAAGTCACCTTCACCATCTATAAACCCCAAGGCAATCTATCATGGTGGTGGAGCCCCAGTGATTTAGGATTTGGAAACAGTTTAGGTTCAAATCTAGCCCCTTTGCTGGGGGGACCCTTCTGCACCTAAGCCTACCTCACATGGCTGGTTAATTTCTACGGTGAGGCTCCCTTCCACCAGGTGACAGACACAATTGCCAATTTAGGGTAATGAGTCCCACTCACACCCAATGCACACACACACACACACACACACACCACACTGCCTTTCCCAGGGATGTCTTTACTCTTGCTTCTTTAATTTTTGGAGAGCTTACCTAGTGACAAGGGTGAGGATAGGGGCAAACACTGGGCTCTCAGCATCCACTGAAATGTCACCAAACTGGCCCCTGGTCTTCTGAACCCACCAACTGGAGGGTCATCCTTGGTTCCTGTCTACATGACCCTATATGGACAAGAAAGTCTGTACTTCTTTACTGCAAAAGACCCCACCTGCCTGGAAACACCAGGTAGCCACTTTCACTCAGGAGTCTTTCTGCCTCCCTGGGCTCTAACCAGAAAGCTTGACACCAGTCCTCCCTGCAGGGGTGCAGAGTGTCTGGGGCAGGGTGAGGTGGGCAGGGCGGGAACTTTCTCAGGCTCCTGCTCTCATCACTGCCATCATCCAGGTCCCCCTCCCACCATTGGCCCAGGGCATTTTTATCTAGTCCTTGGAGCAGGGAAGCCTAGCTACTAAAAAAACATGAGTTTTCCCCAATCATTTCCCCAAAATTTTAGTTCTTTGCTTTCTCCCATAAAGGCTCAGAGTTTGAAATTCTGCCCCCCTCCAACCTCCTTTCTGATTTTCCTTCCTTGGGAAAATGAATAAAATGCTCTTGATCTCTGAATCAGATGGAAGCCAAAAGATACAAGAAAATATCACAGAAAATAATGTCAGTTAAAATTTTACATTAGCATGCTATATAAAACTTTAATAAGTAATCAGAAAGGAAAAATAGCTCAGAGCAGTCTGAGCTATGTGAGGTCTGCAAAATTGATCAGGCCCAGAGAGACATGGGTGTTGGACTTCAGTCATGCCCCCATGCCAGGTGCAATTGTTTAAAGGCATTTTGTTTTTGATTTGCTGCTTCACCCCTTATCCTCATGATTCTGGAATTTGTGATAGAAAGAATAATGTATAGCCTATCAACAGCTTATGATTTTTTTTTTTTTTTTTTTTGAGACAGAGTCTCACTCTGTTGCCTGGGCTAGAGTGCCGTGGCATCAGCCTAGCTCACAGCAACCTCAAACTCCTGGGCTCAAGCGATCCTCCTGCCTCAGCCTCCCAAGTAGCTAGGACTACAGGCATGCGCCACCATGCCCGGCTAATTTTTTCTATATGTATATTCTAATTGTCCAGCTAATTTCTTTCTATTTTTAGTAGAGATGGGGTCTCTCTCTTGCTCAGGTTGGTCTCAAACTCCTGAGCTCAAATGATCCACCCGCCTCAGCCTCCCAGAGGGCTAGGATTACAGGTGTGAGCCACCACCGCCCAGCCCTTATGATTTTTAATGTAAATCCTTGGTAAACAAAAACATAGGAACTGCCTCTTCTTTTTCCTTTAAAAACCCAGTTGTATGCTGCTAACTGGAGTGTCTATTCAGGGTGACTTGAATCTGTGGTCCCGGGTTGTAGTCCTCAAACTTGGCCCAAATAAATTTTCTACTTATATTAATTTTGCCTCATTTTTTTCTTTTAGGTCAACAGTAATTTGTGTAAAACTCTTAACATAGTGCCTGATGCATCATAAACACTCCATAAACAGAGGCCGTGATTAATACTACCTGCCTCACGATGTTGTTTTGGGGATTACTTATAACGTATGCAAAATGCCTGATATATAATAGGTGTTCAGTGAATGCCACCCTCATATTGAAGAAAAATAATTTTGAGCTCAATGTAAAGAATATATTATGTTATAATAATAAACATATTCTTTTTAAAATGTTAAAAGTTTATATATATTAATAAATATCTTACAGTTTTTGAATGAGGAAGCTTACTGGAAGTAATTTTTTTAAAAGTTTCTAAGAATTTATCTTACCTATTGCTAATTTTTACCCCTATAAACCACATCCTATGTTACCTCAAAGTACACACTTTGATGTCCCTGGTCTTTATACTCTGGAAGATGATATCAGCAAACATAACCATTAAGCCTTTGGGACAACACATGACATATGACACCGACCATTAAGTCATCAATACATTGGACTGAATGGAATTATTTGCTTCATTTAAATCTAGCAGCAGGAAAACAGGAAAAACAAAAATATAGGTGGAGCTTTGGTGAGTGCAGATTCAGAGACTCGGGCTTCTAGGCATGTTCCAGAAAAGTATAAAAATGAATCAGACTTCTAGGGTGTTGCCCTAGGTCTTCCTCCTGGCTTAACCTTCAGGTGTTCCAGTAGAGGATGCATTACTCCTTCCAAAAGAGCAAGCCTTGGGCCCATCCTCTCGTCAAAGAGCTGCACTAAAGACCACCCCCCCCATCTCTCTCTCTCTCTCTCTCTCTGTCTCTCTGTCTCTCTGTCTCTCTCTCTCCCTTGTGTCATCAACAGCCTCCCTTTCTACTGGATAATTCCCATCAGCATAAATACATGATGATCTCTCAGTTTGCAGTGTGAATGCGCACATAGTGTGCACACACACACACACACACAAACACACATACACACATGCACACAACACTTGGCCCCTTAATTCTATGTCCTCTAGTTATCAGCTCATTTCTCTACCTCCTTGTAGAAGAAAACTTTTGGAAAGAACTCTCTAGGAGCGCTACCCCCACATCCTCAATAAACATCTCTTTCAGCCCATTCCAATCTGGCTTCTGCCACCAACACTGAAATGAAGAAGCTTTTGTCATCTCTCAAGTGAATTCCGTTTGCCACGACCATTGGGTACTTTCCTATCCTCATTTTGCTTCACTCCCAAGCAGCACTTGACAGAATGGCTGGTTTCCTCTTCCTGAAATGCTCTCCTCTTCGGGGATCTGTGGCACGACAGTCTGATGCCCGACATCCTCACGTCTGACGTCCTCCTCAACAGGCTCCCTCTCCTCGGGGCTTAGTTTAGGGTTTTCTTCTCTCTTTTGAGTACTTGCCCTGGATAATCTCATTCATTTCCATGGCTTTAAATACACTCCATCTGCTGACTGTTTCCAAATTTACATACTCACATACCCATTAGCCTCCTTGCTGTCTCAGTTTGCATGTCCAACAAGTATTTCAAATCTAGCTCGTCAAAATGGGTATCTTCAGATTTCGCCACATGCAATTTATACATGTAAGGGAATTCAGCTTGTACCCCCTAAATCTATTAAAATAAAAAAAAAGAAAAGAAAATGAGTATCTTGAGTTTCCTCCACAACTTGCCTTCACCTCTCGCGGGCTTCCTAATCACATCCCCTCTGTTGCTCAAGCTAGAAACCTGGGAATTATCCATGGTCTCCCTCTCTCTTGCATCCTTACAACCAAGTCCTATCCATTCTGTTTCTGAAATATACATCTCAATTTCCTCTAGTTCTCTGTCTGTCCTCAGTCCCCATTCTGGTCTGTGCTACATCATCTCTGGCCTAGATTGCTGCCAGAAACCCTCAGCCTGTCTCCCTAGATCCATTCTTGACCTTCCTTGCATTCTCCTTGCAGCATCCCTTCCTATCACTCCAAACTGAATGTCACTCAGGACTCAGGACATGTCGTCAGGTAGAGCCAAAAGGAGTTGCTTATGGATTTACATGGGATGAGAAGAAAACAAAGAAATCAGGAATGATTAGGGTTTTGCGGGAGCAACTTGACTTTTGTCAAGGTGGGAAAGTTTGGGTGAGGTACAGGCTTGCCTGAAGCAAGTAAGGGCAGGTGCGTCAGCTGTTCTGTTTCCAAAGTGCTAACCCTGAAATGTCAGTGAGTCAAGCAGAGTGTGCTATGGCTGGACAGAAATATCAGACATATTTGTTCAATAAATAAGTGAACCAAGCTAGGCTATCAGAGAAGCAAATCTGGGGGGAAGGATTTAGAAAACTTGGTAGGCTATGATGTGTTCAAGACTTACGTGACATTCTAGTGGAAATCTCATATTATTCGAGACATAGGTCTGGAGAGCAGTAGGAAAATTCTACCTGGAGGCGTAGATCTGAGGGCCACTACTGAGAGTTTAAAATATGGAAAAGATAAGATGGCACAGGGAGACTTCTAGAAAATTAAAATATTTTCATGTCACATATTTTATTCAAAATAAAATTAGTTTCATTGAGTGTGACAAAGGAAAATGCTGAGTGTCATCCCTGGCTTCTACCCACTAGAAGCCAGTAGCACTCGCCAGTTCCCTATCCCCACCCTTAGTTGTGACAACCAAAAATGTCCCCAGATGTTTCCAAATGTCCCCTGGGGGAGTGAAGGGAATGCCCATAGCTGAGAACTGCTGGATTAAAAGAATGTCAGAGAAAATCGGTGCTTCCTTTTAGCCACTGAAATGTTAATATTGGGGGATATTGGATAAATAACTACACAGCAGTAGCATTCTAAGCTTTTGTCCTGAAAAAATGGCTCTTGGAAAGGACTTTATAATGAGACAGCCTGCTTGTACCCGAAGGTGTAAGGGAGGAAGAGAAGAGGGACAAGGAGCACACACTGAGAGAGCAGCACTGCCCCATGGGGCGGGGGACGAGAAGCCCTGGATGCATTGATAGGTGAGGCGCGATTTTGTTAGCAGCCTTCACACAGTGTTGCAGACGGCCCTTTCTCCCCCAGCAGTAATCCTGTCTGCTAGCCACAGGCTGATGGCTTTGGTGGAAACAGATGATGTCCCCAGCATTAATGGACCTGACGGTTTATTATTTTATTTGAGAAGACTCTCAGTGCAATTCACCTGCTGCCCCCTAGTGAGGCTGCTCGGTGATGCCTAGCAAATTCTGGCAGTTCCTGACACTGGTTTCAAGGCTGAAACGGTCAAGCTGGCTCTGAGCTTGAATACCAGGGTCCAGGAGATCCAGCTGTTGGCCCTCTGTTTCTCCTCCCTCCTTGCTCCAAATGGCATCCCTAACAGTCACTAGTGGCTTCACAAACGTGGAGGTGAACGCACCGGCAGTCAACAGGGACAGCAGAGGAACACGGGCAGAGTAGCACAAAGGCATGATCGTAGCCAGGAGTGTTGTTAATAAGGTAAAGAGTAACCCTGCAAAGAGTGGACCACGGTGTCCCACTGAGCACTGAGGAACATGCTCTCTATTTGCCTTAGGTGCTGTGTTCTTGACCCCCTTTTCCGTAGAAACCAGTGAAGCACAGCAGCCGGAAGAGACACCATCCGGTCACAGAGGCACAGATTAAAAAGTTATTCACTAATATAGAGGATGAAATGACTCTGCTCCCTGAGAGTTGCAGTTGAAGACAGAGCATCTGTGTTTGTGTGTGCCAGGAAAAGACACACTACCCACAGTAGAATACCTTAGCACAGACTGAGAAATATTGAGGGGCAAATCCTGTCCCTGAAACATACAACTGCAAATGGGAGGGTGGAGGAAGGGATAAAAAATAGTTCTCTGCTCACACCTGTAATCCCAGCACTTTGGAAGGCCAAGATAGGAGGATCACTTGAGGCCAGGAGTTCAAGACCAGCCTGGGCAACACAGTGAGACTCCATCTCTACATAAAATAAATAAATAAATCCCCCAATCTTTAACAAACTATTAAAAAAAAGGAAAATACTTCTCTGTGAAGCGATCCCCATACCACCAATGTTCTATAGGCCCCTAGTCTTTGTACTTCCTTGAAGAAATCTTAAATTTAAAAGTCACACCACACAAATTATGAAAAACATTCATATTTTAAAAGGATCTATCACAATTTCTTGAAATTGGGGTCAGCCATACTGCACCTAGAATACTTTTTGGTTCACCAAGAAAAAATATGTATAAATTGCATAAAGCAAAAATCTTCATGTATGTATGTGCATGTGTTTCATGAATTAAGGTTTCAAATAAAGCAGTTGGAACAGAGAGACGTGACCTGACCTGTTTCGAAAGGATTCTGGCTGCTGTGTTGAGAACAGATCACAGGAGGCCAAGGCAGAAGCAAGATCAGTTAGCGGGGCACTTGAGTATTCTAGACAAGACGATGGAGGCTCTCACTGGGCTAGTAGCAGAGCAGGAGGTGAACAGTGGTCAGTCTAAGTTCACTTTAAATGTAGAACCAATGGGTTTTGTGGATTTGCCCGCAGGTTGAAAGGGAGAGAAGGTGGAATACCAGATTCAAGGACGATTCCCTCCAAAACAGCCTAGTAAAATGTCTCAACATCTTCATGTTATAGGGGGCAAGTAGGGCCAAGGAGTTAATTTCTAATGTTCAAAGCATGAATGAATCAGTTAGAGAAACGGCTTAATTCAAACTCGTGATGCTGTTTCTGCAATTGTAAAAACTGGAGGTATAAAGTGACAAAATGTATAATAAAGCTAACTTTGAGGGGACAACTCCTTCCTTAAAAAGTGATAAACACTGTCCTTTATGACATGGTTTTCTGACATGACCTAGACATCTGGTTTTGCTATCCAATAATTGCCTAATTTGGGGATGCACTTAAACAGAAAACAGTGACCCTGTCCACATACTCTCACTAGGTCCACCTGTACATGCAGCCTTTTGTTTTAGCTAAAGCTGCTGTAAGAAATTACCACAGGCTGGATGGCTTAAACAATTTCTTACAGTTCTGGAGGCCAGAAAGTCCAAGCTCAAGGTGATGGCAGATTTGGTTCTGGTGAGGATCTGCTTCCTGACTTGCAAATGGCCTTCTTCTCTTTGGATCCTCACATGCCAGAGAGCAGAGAGCAAGGTCCTGTGTCTCTTCTTACAAGGCCATCAATCCCATTCATGAGGACTCCACCCTCATTACCCAATTACCTCCCAAGGCACCACCTCCTAATACCATCACATTGGCGGTTTGGATTTCAACATATGAATTTTGGGAGGACACATTCAGTTCCTAACATCAGAGGACAATTTGTTACCTAGAAGTACACTTTGCAACTTCCTTATCAACTGATGATACTGAGTAGGCAGTCGACTATATTCAGGTATGTACTTAGCCTTAGTGTCCGTGAACCACTGATTTTACTGCAAGCACATCTATTTTAAGCTCAACATGTAACGCATATAATTTGTCAAAGTTAAAAATAATTATCTATAGATGATCACCTTAATAACATGCAGATAACTATTAATAATTCTGGAATCTCAATCTTTTTTTGCTTGAATTGAGCTAAGCAAGAGCTGTTTACTGGGATTCCAATACTTTGGAAGTTTTGCATTTACTGAACTGCACTTGAGTGTATCATTGGTCTACACTGTACTCCATGAAATTGGTCATTCTACTTCTAGGAATGTTATAATAACATGGATTACACCATTACACAATCCTCATTATGAAGCTCCTTGGAAGAAATGTTTCTCAGGCCTTAGTACCAAGATACTGATACACCTTCTGGATTGTGTGTCTTATGGAGACTTATCCATCTAAGTGAATGTTCCTTCCTTCCAAAGAAAACAAAGTTCAGAGCTGAATTTACAGGCTAATATAGTAAGTGTTTAGGTTATTGTGGTATGCATTTTTCTTGTACATACATCCCTGGGCTTTACCTTATCTTGTCTACCAATTTTCCCCTTTAACTCCTTTATTTATCTGTGCTTTAATTAGCTATCTCACCTTTTTTAAATTTTGCATGAGGAAGGAAACAAAATGGCAAACCCTGGGCTCAAGGTAGACAGAGGAAGGGGAGAAGTAGAAGAAAATAAGAAATGAACTTCAGAAGTTAAGGCTATTGCTACAAAGAAATAAAAAAGATACAACATAAAATAAATACACTAAAAGGACATGCTAGAAGGAAAATACAAAGACAACATCCTTAGCACATTTTGGTATACTGAGATTTGCTCAGATCTCTTTACTAAAAATCTCTCCCAAAACATAAGCTATCTAATATATTCTGAATGTGATTTTAAGATAAAGTGTAAAGAACTACTATCATAAGTAAATTAGCATAACATGTTCCATATAAAATGAATTCTTCCAAAGGCAATTTTAATTTGCTGAAACAAAAAACAGAACAAAACCTTTTCTTAATGTCACAACCACCACCTTAAAAAACAATACCAAGAATTCAAATAGCCTATTTCCATGTGTTACTTAAATGAACGTATTTGTGTTAAGTGATGTCTAAAAAAAAACTCACTAACAAACAAAACCAGAGCACATAATTCTTGCTATGAATTTTAAATTTTTTCTTTTATTTTTTTTTCCTGGAATTCTATGTTTACTTAAAACCTTATATGTAATAAACAGATACATTAATCCACTGAGCCTTTGCAGAAACATTTTCAGAATTTGCTCACAATATACTCTTCAAATTATCCCACATAAAACTGCTTATAAAGAATGTTTTAAACTATATTGATGATTTAAAAACAAACACAACAACATGAAAACAAAGACTCCTCTTTTCTTTCAGGAAAAATGTTTTACTGTGAAGTTAGCCTCTTTTAACACCTTTGGTGTCAATTCTGGGTGAACCAGGATGGTCGCTTCCTGGCTCGTTCAATGATCCTCTTGCCCTGATCTCGTTCAGATGGTGTCTCTCCCGTGTATAGAACCACAGTCTCTATGGTGGGAGCCTTAAAAGGGCCCCCTTCTTGTTTCTTTATCTGTTGTCGGATTTCTGCTGTCTCCTTGCGCACCTTCTCATAGCAATAGCCACAAAGGATGTGTTTGAGTTTCAGGTGACCACATTCAGGACACGTGTCTATATTGTTCTTTAAAACAACAAACAAAAACATATTTTAACAAGGGGCAATATACACAAGTAATCACTGACAGGAGTGATGCTTACACTCTAACTTTCTGGAAGGTTCAGGCTATATGAGGTCATATACCATCTAGTTCTACTTCACTTTAATAGGAAACTGAGGACAAGCAACACTGAGTTTGAACCGGTAGAAAAGCTGGAACTAGAACCCAGGTCTACTAACTTAGAATCTAGTACATTTTTACCTAAACACAGCAGTCATATTTATGCAAAAAGATTCTCTATTTCCCCCAACTCCAAATACGCAATATCTAAAAAAGAATCCATCAACACAATGGGGTCATTTATACAGTCAGCATCTTAAATAAGACACCGAGGAAAAACAAAATTCACTTTCACTTTCAAACTATTGGGGGGGGGGCAAGATGATAAGAACATTACGAGTTGGCTTTCTCTGCTTTATCACAGTGTAATTCAAATTCCTACACAGAATATAGGTTTGGTGTATGGTGTGCAAACTCTTTTACATTACAATTTGAAGACATTGTAATAAGTTTTTGTATGTCTATCCAACTCGAACTATAAAATAAAACAATTACAACTTCTAAAAGACTTTTCAACATGCTTTGAAGGTAGATTTGAAAGGAAATATAAAGAAAAATAATAAACAAGAGCGTCAAAGAAGCTTCAAACATTTCATAAGATTAATATACTAACATTTATGAGACAGATAACGAAAGAATTTTCTGAAAGAAACACAGAACCTTGAACATTACTGGTCTAACCATATTCTCATTTTACTCCACTATACTGGAAATTAGATTGCATGTCCAAAGAAAGGTATGAAAAGATACATAGTCAGTTGGTCTTCTTTTCACGATCAAAGCACCCAACACTGTATGTAGCAGAAAATTTTCAAGGATGAAAATAAACGCACAGGACAAGAGCTATTGTGTTCCCTTAGAATAAATGCAATCAGGGAAGGCATGTAATAGTTCATTGCATGATCTCATTTAAGCCCTCTTGACCAAACTGTATAAATTATTTTAAGTCGTGAGTAATGAAATATTTTTCAGTGCCAGATTTAAGTTCAGCTCCAACCATGACTCATAATACTTCTGGCTTAAGTTCTACTCTAAGAGTTTGGTTTAATGGTGAATGTGGAAGCTTATGAAAGTCAATTCTGCTGCGTTTCAGCTGTACAGTACTGCTGCTGTGGAATGCCATGAAGTAAACAGTAACTGAAATCATAGCTGTTAAAGCCATATATTAACCAACTGGAGGTAATAAACACTGTAATTTTTCTTCTTACTAGACCAGCGCACACAGTACATCCATGTTGTGGAGGAGGGGAATATGGAATTCTGAGGGGAGGGGAACATGGAATTCTGAGGACAGGGGCACACAAAGAAAATTAGACTACCAGGGTTCAAACCCTGGCTCTACCACTTAATAACTGTGTAACCACAGGCAAATTCTTTTTGCCTACTGATTTGCTTAGCTTTCTTCATCCTAAAAATGAAGAACATGGTATTTGCTTTGGAGGGTTGTTGTGAAGAGATGATGAGATATAATACACATAAAGCACTGAGATACATCATAGACACTTAACAGATGTTAGTTATTTTATTACTTATCTCAAGGTTTTCCTTCACAGTCTTTACATGGTAAACAATAAAATGAACACGTAAGGGCTAGTAACACCCAAGATCAATATACCTACTGCTTCTGACTTTAATTCTAGGCTCTGCCATAGTTAGGATGTTTATCTGTTTGTAGTCCAAAAATCACACAGCTCAGGGCTGATACAGCTCACAATTCGAAAGTCATGTAGGCTATTCAAAGCCTAGTTCTCTGTCCAATCTCCAAACTCTTTCCTCGACTGTGTTTCTAACATTTAGGTTAGAGGACAGTATACTTACATAATGAGAATATTGTATTTAATTTAGACCAGAGGAAAACAGACATATAAGGTCTGAGAATAATATATCCATAGGCTGTGTGAATACACCATGAGGATATTTAGTGGTGGACTTGAGGAAAAACACACCCACAAAATCAACGCATTACCTTAACTTTAATAAGCTTCCGAGGGTCTCTTCTCCTACAACGGTTAACTTCAATGGTGCGTCTGTTTTTGGGAGCTGCCATCCAAAAGATACTATCCAGGCTGGAATTCTCCTTACTTCCACTTGCATCATTTGCTGTCTCTGTAAATAAGACTGGACCCTGGACTGCTAATGCTGGTCCTATAAAATAAAGCATGGAGATATAGAATTGGTTTCTAGCTTCTAAATGATTATTTACAGATATCATTCTCCTTAACAGTCAACAATTAAACACACACACACAGAAATGTATACATAGATAATTTAGAATATTAAATCCAATAGACACTTAACAGGAAACCTTAGCTATTAAAATACCCTAAAGCGCATACAACAGGCAATTTTTAAAAACACAAATAGAATTTCTTCTTAGTGGAAACTGCTGGGAAATGAGATCAGTGAAATTCTATCAAGAGTTTCTCACCTCATAAAATACAGGACTCAAGGGTTTAGTATATGAATAAAAGTTTGTTTGGCACATAAACAAAACAAACAACAACAAAAATCACTCAATTGTCTACATTCTACTTGGTAGGCAGTAAGTACCTAATTAATTTACAAGTAAATCTAAGACTGAGATTCCCTAAATGTACCTCTGTGACCTGCACTGAGATTAAGTACCTACTGGACCTTCTTCATTACACTCAAACTGAGTGAGCTCCTTTATCATATAAGCCTGGTAGCCCTCTTAAGTCACTTAGTTCTTCACAATATTTAATCTTAGTTTCTGTCTGTTATCTAAAGAAAAGACCAAGCTCATCACTGCTTTGTATATTATTTATGTGACTACCAAAGTTTCACTTTTGTTTTCTAAGTTGTTTACAAAATCAAACAGATACCCTTATCTTTGCCTTGCTATTCCTCAGGCTTGCAACACTTCTTGATTTGAGGAACTCTGTAAAAAGTACATAAAGTTTTCTAACACTTAACAACTGGTATTCCTTTTCAATATGTCTAAAAGTATTGCTAAGCATAGCCCAGTAGTTAACAATCAAGGCTCTGGACTGCCTGCGTGACCTTTGGACATTCACCTACTATAGACGAAAAGTGGAGAAATCTAATGGGATTGATGAGAAGATTATCCCAGAAGTACATGCAGAAAGGTTACTTAGCACATTGCTTGGTATATATAGTGGTATATATTATATTTTCTTAGCATATTTCTCTGTTCAGTCTGTCTGGGTACTATCACTTTTGGGATACTTAGAAATTGAGTAGGATGTAAATGTCAAAACAGTGACAGTTTTAACATTCAAAATACTTCCACTTAAAATTAGTTCCCCAAGGAAACACAGGAAGCAGAATTTATCTGAACAGAGCTCAACTACCACCACAGTCGACAACAAAATGCATTCCCTGTGCATCAGGGGGTGGGAGGACTGGAAACAAGAGAAAACACATCCAGAGTGGCAGGCCTTGATGCCAAGTGATAACTGCAGAACTGTCCTTACAGGACAACTCTGTCCAAACCCCTGCACTAAGAGACCTGGCCAAACTCTAGCACAGGTTCTAGCAGCGTAAGGCCGTGTCTCTAGGATGACTTCGGACCCTGCCTGAGAAAGCTCAAGGCTGCCAGAAAATTTCCTATTTATTCCAGCCCAACACACACTGGACGACAGACCCCTGAACTCCCTTCCTTAGAGCATTTACTAAAAAAGGCTTAAAGTTCTAAATACATCTCCTGCAACTCAAGGACCCGAGAGCCATTCCTTTGAAATCTAATCATCAGGAAGGAAAGGGCCTGTCTCCCAGTCTTTATGTTGGAATTCTAACTTCGATAATTATGAGCTAGCAGACACTGCTGGCTAATTACATTTACACTGACTGACCCTTTGTACTATGTCACTTCTTTAACTTTCAGCCTCCGCACCCACCTCCCCCATTCTCCCCTTAAAAACGTTTAATTCACCTCTGCGCAAAACAGAATGGAACTTAGCTCTTTGCCCTATCGGCAGTAGTTACTGAATAAAATCTGTTTTCAGAGCTTTAACTAATGGCTGGCTGTATTTATCTCTGACACAAGCTAAGGCGCTTGGGTTACATACTGTGTACGAACGGGATATAAGAAGGATTTTTTTTCCCAGGGGCGAGGATAAAAACAGCCGTATGTTCTTCTACGTAAATGAATGTCATGAACATCCCCTACACGCAGCCGCGGGTCAGAACGGGCAGAGGGCAGAGTGTGATCTGTGTCTACCACGATGTCTTCATCCAACCCCTCCCCACGGAGGACAGTCTGCCTACCCCACGGAGGACTGGGAAATCCTGGCCGGCTCTGCTGAAGCTTCCGCTGTAGCAGCTCCCAATAGTTTCGGAGGAGTCCCCGGGCGGCCGGCCATGGCGGAACCACCAGCACCAGCATGGCCAGCGCCATTTTCCTCGCCGGAAAATGACACCCACAGCTCTCCAACCTCTGGCCTGTGGGATCCCGCCCCTAATTCGAGCATGCGCACAGACTCAGAGTCGGACAAACCTTTCTCCTGGAACCACAACACCCAGCATGCTCCTGGAGCGGCTCTGACTTTTATCCAATCAGAGAGAGAGAGAGAGAGAAAAGTAAAGGAGAGGGGCGGAGAAACGGAAAAAAAAAAAAACTGGCCGCAGTACGCATGTGTCCGAATGTGCTTAAGCTCTCCGGGTAAAGATGGCGGAGCGCGGGTACAGCTTTTCGCTGACTACATTCAGGTAAGGAAGGGGCCCTGAGGTCCTCCGCGTGGCCGAGGTAGCAGGAGCTCCGTCAACTTCGTTTTTTCCGTCGTGACATCTGGCTTGGGGCTTCCGTAGGGTCCAACACAGAATGGAGGTGGAAATGCGGCTTTGCAAAGTCATTTGCCGGACTGGCCCGGGGGCCCGGGAGCATCGGTGCTGGGAGGCCTCAGGGATCTGGGCGAACTTGGGGCTGCGGGACCGGGAGGCCCCTAGCCAGGGGTTCGCTTTCTCTTTGGAAACTAGAAAAGAAGGCAGTTTTGGAGTAACCATCTCTGGGTGGCCCGTTCAGAATCCGGGATTTTCTTCCTGGCCCAAGTAGACATGATGCGGGAGTTTCTGAAACTCGGAGTCTTGGTCAAATATGTGGGGTTTCTTTTTCTTGGAAAACCCTTAGTTTTACAATTAGGTCGGAGTCTCGGTCTCCGTTTGGCACTAATGTCTTTCAAAACTTTCCGCTTTCGGTTTCTTCGATGCGCGTCTTAGCATGAGACGCTTACGGGCCGGGCGCAGTAGCTCACGACTGCTATCCCAGCACCTCTGGAGGATGAGGTGGGAGGATCACTTGAGCCCAGGCTGGAGTTGGCGGTTACAGAGAGCTATGATCCCGCCACTGCACCCCAGCGTGGGAGACAGAGCAAGATTCTGTCTCTTTAAAAAAAAAAAAAAGGCAGCAGCATAGGACTAAACAAATGTAAGTTCTGATCATTCAGTTAGTTTTTTGTGGGCCCTAAACTATAGGCAATAATTTATGTTTTGGCCTTTTTTGGGTGGGGGGGAGCGGGTATGTTTACTTTAAGATTGTAGGCTTTTCTATTAATAGACCAGGGATTAAAGTCATATGTATTTTTCAAAATGTAGTTGAGGTGAACCATCGCCGAAGAATTAAAAAATCGACCAGGAAAGGATTCTGATTTGACCATTTTTTTTAAGGATCAGTAATGCCCTATTTACTTCAAATGTCCTATCTGGCAGCCGAAGGCAGGCTAGTTCTAATTGTTGAGTACTTTCTGTGTAGGCGCAACTTCACCTACTCTATCTCTTTCCACAACCATGTATGATACGTTATCTCAACATCTTACAAATAAGCTAATCACAGCTTGCACAAATTAAATAACTTTTCTGGGATCATCAGGTGAGTAGTTGAGTTGACATTCAAACTGGGTTCTTTCTGATGACAAAAATTAATACACTTTCCATTACATCATGTTCCCTTTTTAAGTCCAAAAATATTTTCAATAAGAAGTTTCAATAAGAAACTGGCAGTTTTCAATAACAAGTGAGGGTATGTAGGTATGTAGGGGTTTTTTGTTTGTTTTTGGTAACCTTTGAATGAAATTAATTTAATTCAGCAATAAAAGGTCTCATTATACACAATGGCAGAATACTATGTGCAAGGTAGTCACTGTTGTTTGTGAACAAAGCAAATGTGGTCCTTTATCTCTAAGAAAGTGTAATCCTAGTGGAGTTGAAACATGAAACACCCATATACCATCAGGGATTTATAACAAATATCTTCGTTAAAATAAACTTTTGTTTTTTAACATGATGGATTCAACTCTGTTGTAGATAAAAAGAAAAAAATTGTTTCTAGACCGTTGTAATCAGAATTAAATTATTAGTGGTAGAAGCGACTAGAGATTAGATAGGATGAAAAGATGTTCTTGTGTATTACATTTGGTTGGGGATATTGACAATAAATGAGTAAACAAATTGGTGTCTACTAATAAATTCTGGAAAATGTTTTCTTAGGAATTTTATTAAAAAGAATAGAGTGAAAGAAGGAACATAACTTTAGATTGGGTAGTCAGGAAAGGCCTGTGCTTGGGGGTTATTTTTAAAACTGGAAGATGAAAAGGAGTCAGCTATTTAAAATTTAGTGGTAAGGAGAGTTGTGGACAGAGGGAACAGTATGTGTGAAAGCCCTGAAGCTGGGAAGAGGCTTGAGCTGTAAAGGAATTAAAATGAGGCCAATGTGCTGGAGTACAGTGAGCAAGGAGGTAATGTGGGTGAGGGCCAGTGCAGGGCCTTGTAGGCCAGAATAAGGAGTTTTTATTTTAAATGAACCAAGAAATTATTACAGGATTTAAGTGGGATGACATGGTACAAAGGTAAGTCTGGCCGGGGGTAGCAGTAAGGGTGAGAAAGAGGAAAGCTGGTTAGAAGGCTCTTTCAGTTATCCCAGGTAGAGATGCTGATACTCTAGAATGTGGTAGTGGCATTATTGAATACAAAGATGGTTGGTTGCTCAGCAAGTTCTTGTGAGCTTTCACACAAAAAGATGGCAGTGGTAAAAGCATGTATGTACAGGTGACTCTGGGAGCAGAGAAAAGGTAACTTAAGTTTGAACCTTTAAATGTTCCCTAGAGTCATATGAACTAGGTATTGAACAATAATTGAAAGCTGGATGGACCCAGAAAGTCACGGTGTGATTCTTGAAATAGTGACCATTGAAGGAAAAAAAAGTTCAGCCTAATTTTTAAATTTTAATGCTGATGGATGCTATTCTGCTCAAGTTAGCTAATCATGTCCAAAGTCTTTAAGCTGTCACCTTTAGGCTTATTCCTTAAATTGGTGTAGGTGTGTCCCTATCAGCCAAGTGATTGTGGAGTCCTAGTGCCAGGTTATTTGCTGGAATCAGAGCTTACACTTTTTTGAGGAAGATAAATATTGTAAAGATACTTAAAATATGATGACTGTTAGCCGAAGAGGAAGTACAGGACTTCATAGGCATGACTGGGGATTCAACTTAGTCTGAGGGGTCATGGCAGCTTCCCTGAGGATATGACATTTCTACTAAAGATTGAAGGATGGCCAGGAAGGAGTTCACCAGGCAATAGAGAAATGCATTACGGAGGGATTCACTTGCCAAAAAGGTTTTCGAAGTCTGAGAGTAGTCTATGTGTCTGGAGCAAGGTGGGGTGGTGTGAGTTGAAACTTGAGTGACAAAGGAAGTATTCATAATTGTATGAAGAGAAAATGGGTGGCCTTCTGAAATTTCAGATTATCTTTTCCGTAGTAGACAGTTGATAGGGACCTAGCTGTGTCACTTTGGACAGATTACTTTCACTCAAGGACTTTTTCTTTATAAAGTAAGAAGGTTGGACTGTGATGTTTGTAATGATTCTAACTCACCTACTAGGTTGAAATAAAGTATAACCTAAAAGGCCAGTTTGGGGCTAATATTTGGCTACCAAACCCGTGGAACCAGATCTGTTAAGTATAACCATCTAATAATGGCTCCCAGATATAGTTTTATACTACACAGAGATACTTTGTTGTGAATGATTATCTAGGTCTTACATCTTAGACCATGGCTACTTTCTAAAAGCTCTCCACGTGGCATATATGCTGCTGTTTGGTTTTTAACAGACACATACATGTATTTAATAACATTACTGTTGAGCGTTTGCTTATTGCTAGTTTTGTGCTAGAAACTTTTATAGAAATTACTTCATTTAGTCATCACAGCAATATTTTGAAATAGGTACTGTTATCCCTCAGTATCCACAGGGGATTGATTCCAGGACCCCCATGGATAACAAAATCCAGATACTCAAGTCCCGCAGTTGGCCCACAGAACGCACGGATATCAAGGGTCAACTGGAACTATTAATGCTATAGTACTATAATTCCCATTTTACAGATGAGAAAACAAAGAAAGCTAAGTGACTTGCCTAAAGTCACAAGGTTGGTAAACAGTGAAAAGAGGCAGCAGTAATGCTGCTCCAAGAGGCAGACAAAAAAACAACCAAAGGAAAGAGAAATTAGTGCTCCACTCTGAATATGTTCACATTGCCTTGTAAACTTAGTATCTGTACAACTTCATGATAGATTTCAAAGATCAGCTATTCCTGGGGATTTGATTAATGGGATTGGACCTATATATCTGCCTTCACTCAGAGATGTTCCTATAATAAATATTCAATGATATGTAAACTTAGCAAATACCTGCGTTTCTTTTTAAGCCCATCTGGTAAACTTGTTCAGATTGAATATGCTTTGGCTGCTGTAGCTGGAGGAGCCCCTTCAGTGGGAATTAAAGGTAATTAAATGCTTCATTCATTTCAGATGCCTGCTAATAGTTATCCTAATTTTTTTTTGTTTGAAATTGATCAGTAATTTCCTAGAGCTGTGACAGCATAATTTTTAACTGTCCTTTTTATTAATTTACAGTGTTTTGAAGTTTAAAGAAAATTTTTCAAAGTAAATATAACTTCTTTAGGTTATTGTCTTTCCCATTCAGAAAACTGAGTATTCTTTTTTTTCCCCATTGATTATATCAATGCTCTCTGGTAGTTTTTATCTTTCCTATAATTTAGAAAAGGCTAATTATAAAATACAGTCTAAAGATATTATAATTGTTTCATATCCCAGTACCTCTAAATAAAAGTCTATGTCATTTATTTTAAATTTCATGTTATAAGAATAGTAGGCCAAGTAGATAGAAATCCATTATTTTAAAACATGTAAACTCTCAGGTATCCT
>RJWJ010017845.1:0-13844 GCA_004363605.1 Indri indri | reverse complement strand
TTTGGTGTTGAATGGTAGGTAATTTTGATATAGGACTCCAAAAGAAAAGTCTTTATAAATTAGAGGAAATAACAAAGGAGTTTGGGCTTAATGCATCCATAATTAGAAAGCTATTAAAACAGTCTTTAAATAGTTAAACATTCAAGTCTTTTTTTTTTTAAGCTGCAAATGGTGTGGTATTAGCAACTGAGAAGAAACAGAAATCCATTCTGTATGATGAGCGAAGTGTACACAAAGTGGAACCAATTACCAAGCATATAGGTTTGGTATACAGTGGCATGGGCCCAGATTACAGGTACTTTTATACTATTTATAGTTTTCTCACCATTTCATGACTTGATTGTAATCTGTACTTTCAGGAGAAAAATCAAGGGATGTTTTTGTTTTCCTTTAGTCTTACAACTTTGCTTTTTGTTTGCTTTGTTTGACGATAGCAGCCCCTTTGACAGCTGAATTTAGCTTGCCTGTATGGGTTACTTTAAGGATGCAGTCCCCAGCCCCTGGGCATGGCCTGGTACTGGTCTGTGGTCTGTTAGGAAACAGCCCAGCATCACTGACTGAGCTCCACACCACCCCACACCACACCACCCCCCTGTCCCACCTCTGGTCTGTCGCAAAATTGTCTTCCATGAAACTGTTCCCTGGTGCTAAAAAGGTTGGGGACTGCTGCTTTAAGGAGAATAACTCAATTCCACTCAGTTCTAAAAGAGGAGATAGATATAGTACTTACTCCTCTTATCTCTGTTAAGTGAACTTCTGATCACTGTCCCTTTTCTGCTATCCAAGGACTGGGCATCAAGGGCTTTACTGTTCTTTAGTGCACTCTAAAAATAATAAAAGAAACACATATTATAATAAACTGTTTTTAAAAGTATCAGACAACAAAAGAAAGCATCACCACCTAGAGTTAACCTCTTTATTCTGGGCAAAGGAACACAATTCTTAAAGGCCACTGGAAGTTGCTGAGTGTGGCAGCCAACCAGGATCCAGATGCTCATAATTCCTCCTGTTGTATTTCACAGGGGAAAAAAAAATAATCCTGTTAAATCAGGGTACCAGCAAGTTGAAAGAGATTGACAGCTTTCTGTGTTTTTCATTTAACAAGTAAAAATAGTATTATTTAATTACTCATGATTTTACGGAGCAAGATAGGTAGAGTCAAACTTTCACTTTAATGAGTCAGAAAAAGCAACAAGTTACTGGAATGTTATCAGATCAGGCTTCACTGCAGTGGATTCTCTTACCACCATCCAGAGGGGATCCTACAATGGGCTGTCACTGATAGAATACACTGGGAGAGATGGGACATGAGTACTGTACAGAGGGATAATGTGCATATTTCCGATCAGTAGTACATGAACAGAGAAGGATAAATCCTATTTGTCTTGTTAATGTATTTGATTGTTGTATAGTGTATTCTTAATATCTTTTGACACATTTTACATTTTTCAAGTTATAAGTAGTTTCTTACTATTTCTTAATCTCTGAAGGGTACTCTTTGCAGTGCAGGTAGAGAGATTAAGGTGATCTATGGAAAAGATTGAGTCAGTGAGAAAAACATGCCCAGAATCTTATGTGCTCGTGTGTTGATGTGTGTGCATATGTATGTGTTGGCTGGAGTGAGATATAAAAAGACAGGCTGCCTTTAGGGTAAGGGGGACAATCTTGAAGAAGCCACGGAGGGAGATAGAGCTCTCATTTTGAACGTTAAATCTGTTAAACTGACTGGTACCCTAATCCCTCATTTCCTCCTTGCCCTGTTCTTTTCTGTCTCTATTGTTCAGCTCCTCTATGATGCTGAACACCTGTGATATTTGAATTGACAGCTACTATTGAAGAGACACATGTTAAACTTGTGCCGTAGGTATATAACTATAGAAAAATGAGTCTTTAGGTAATAGAGTGTCTTAATTTTAATTAAATCTTATTTTTTCCTTGTTAGAGTGCTTGTGCACAGAGCTCGAAAACTCGCTCAGCAATACTATCTTGTTTACCAAGAACCCATTCCCACAGCTCAGCTGGTGCAGAGAGTAGCTTCTGTGATGCAGGAATATACCCAGTCAGGGTAAGTTGCTTTTATTGAAATGTGCCATGTATTGGGGGAAAAAAAGGATTTTAAAAGAGTAGATGTACAAATAGATGGCAACATACTATTCCTATACTTGCCTAATGAGTGGATGAAATTACTATGATGAATGTTTCTAACCTTAACTGGATCTAGAATATTTTCTTAAGGAAAAAAATTTGAATGTTTTCTTAGTCATATAACAGCTTTTTTGCAGAAAGCAACTTCTAGATATACAAAGTCCTTTTGCCAGTGATTAAAACATTTAGGGATAGACAATCATTGCTACTTCCAAATTTATCTTTCTAATGAGAAATGATCATAAGCACATGATGAAAGCAGTAGCTCTTTGATGCATTTGTATTCACTTTAATTCCAATGTCTTTTTTTTCTTTTTTTCCCCCTCCTCTGTTCTGAAGGAACCAATTTCTTAAGTTTCGGTGTGGATGAGATAGTATAAAGGTAGCTGTTGATAAGTAAATCTAGTGGAAAAGCTACATTAGTTGAAAGTTTTCATTTTGTTAGGACACTAAACATTACTCCACGCTTACCCTAATGTCTTTAGGTGTCACTCCATTTAATCCCAGATTATTTGACTGCTGTTCCTCATTGCCATAAAGAGAATTAATTTTGAATTGATTCATTCAGAAAGTTAAATACTTTTTAAGGAACTTATAAACCTAATTCAGTTTACCTGATTATTTGCTTTACTTGAGAGTACTAATAAGTTCTGATTTGAGGATGACTAACCATGAAGATGCCAAGTAATTTTCATTTTCCTTTCTACAGTGGTGTTCGTCCATTTGGAGTTTCTTTACTTATTTGTGGTTGGAATGAGGGACGACCATATTTATTTCAGTCAGATCCATCTGTAAGTATCATTAGATGTATTTGAGGGATTTGTTAAAAGTGTTTGAATATCTAATAGAAATAAAAGCCATCAGAGGGAGGGTGGAGGAGGGAGCGAAAAAAATTACAATTACAATTTAGGAATATTTTCTCTTTTCTTTTTTCATTTGGGCTTTAGAAAGTATGTGCATATTTGCACATTTAGAATTTTGGTAATTCAGTCTTCTGATAAGGAAACTTGTTATTTCTGCCCTCTGTTCTTCTGTGTTTATGAACTTCACATACTGGAATGATTTGTTGAAATAGTTGTTATCAAATCTCTTTAAATCTATGGAATTTTGTTACTTTGGAAAATACTGCAATTAAAGGTAGGGATCTGGAGAATAGTGTTGTAGTCTTTGCCATCAGTTTAATCTTGGGGCTGACTTGAGCGTGACTATTTTGAATTCGGTGTTTTGTGTCACCAGTATTTTAAATGAGTTGTCTGCTCTAAAGCAGAAGATTGACATCTGAATAGGTGTTCATAAAGGATAATACTATTCCACATCTGTCCCATTTGCTATGAGAACCTCAAGAAAAAAAATCAAGATTAGGAAATGATCTTTCATAGTTTATGTATTATTAGATAATTGCACGTTCACTCAATGCAAACTTTATGATCTAATCTTATAACCTAAGATGGCAAAAGAAAAATATTTTGGTTGTTTATTACTTAGAAGAATGAGTATATTTTGGGAACATTGATAGTGTTGTTATAATACTCCATGTCTGAGTTTCTGAAGCTAAATGACAAGCCCTCTTACCTTCCTTTCCAGTGGGTGGCAGAAGCCACTGTCTCTGGAATACTGGTTTCATATTTTGCCCAATTTTTCCCTGTTGTATCCAAAAGGCGATTGTTTCATTTTAAAATACATTTGTTATGTTTCTTTTGGTATTTTTTCTATGTGTATATGTATGTTTTTCAACAGATGAGACCATGTTATGTATGACATATTACCACTGCTTTTATTTCACCTTAGATTACAAAATATCAAAGCCTTTGAATATTTTTAATGAAAATTTATCTCATTTTAACTTATTCACTAATGATCAAGAGTTGATCACCATTTTTTCAGATTTATATGAGATTTTTTAGATCCCATTACTCTTGATTATTTGCTTTAAGTTAACCTCAGTTTCTTTTAACTGGCTTTTTTACCTAATTTGTACAATCTGTACAATAAATTACATCATCAACTTATCATCAGTCTGATAAGATAAATACCTGAGGGAACCATCACCACAATCAAGATAACAAACTTTTCCATAACCTCCAAAAGTTTCTTCATGATTCTCGGTTTTCCATTCCTCTAACCTTCTTAAAAAATAGCCTATTATACAACATTTCCCATTCCATTCCAATAGTATTCTGTGACCCTAGAAGTTAGAAACTAATTACAGAGCTAAAAAATAAATGGTAGGGCAGCATAATTCTACTAATGGTTCTTTTCTTCTCCCTTCCTGATTAGGGAGCTTACTTTGCCTGGAAAGCCACAGCAATGGGAAAGAACTATGTGAATGGGAAAACTTTCCTTGAGAAAAGGTAGGCTCACTGTAACTAGATTCATTAGCAAACTGACTTTATGTTTATGGTTTTTGGTGCCCTGTAAATAATTAATATCATGGGTCTAAAGAAATTTATCGTATTACTCTGTATTTGAATCTAGATACAGATAAAAGAAACAGCCTTTCTCCGTCCTAGTTTCCTAGCCTTCAGTATATTAAGAGGCAGTATTACTCACTTGTTAAGGACTTCTCTTTCTGTGTGCTTATGGTTGTTTCCTAAATGTTCTTGGTTTTTTACTTCATTTTTCTTACCATTTTGGGGGGCAGGATGTAAAAAAGAACATTGCCTCTGAAGAAAAAATTGGGGAAGAAAAATTTTTGAATGATTTAATGATAACTGTTTATATTATGATGCTAAAAAAATTGGGGACCCAAATACCTGGTGTTGAAGGTAGATTAAATATATGATGTATATGCTTTTAATTTATGGGGTATGTGTGATATTTTGATACCCATATACCATGTGTAATGATCAAATCAGGGTAACTGGGATATCCATCACCTCAAACATATCTTTTCTTTGTGTTGGGAACATATAAATCTTCTAGCTGTTTTGAAATATACTTTTAAGTTGTCAACTGTAATTTCCCTGCTGTATATCAAATACCAGAACTTGTTCCTTCTGTCTTACTGTATTTTTGTACCCTTAACCAACTTGTCTTCTTTCCTCCCACCTTCCTTCCCTTCCTCTGGGCCTCTGGTAATCCCATTCTACTGTCTACCTGCACGAGATCCACTTTTTTAGCTTCCACATATGAGTGAGAACATTTAGTGTTTTTCTGCACCTGGCTTATTTCACTTAACATAATGACCTCCAGTTCCATCATGTTGCTGCAAATGACAGGATTTCATTCTTTTTTATGGCTGAATAGTATTTGAAAGTTTTATAATTTAGATGAATCCTCAGTACATTTTTCATATAATGTTAAGGTTATTAAAAATCTTAGGCCTAGGATTAAATGATGAACGAATAATCTTAGGATCTTGGCATTTTCCTTTTCCTTTTACATATTAATGAGTCTTCCAAAGATTTCACATGTTGTAACATGTTATGGACCAGGTGCAGTGGCTCATGCCTGTAATCCCAGTGCTTTGGGAGGCTTAGGTGGGAGGATCACATGAGGCCAGGAATTCGAGACTAGCCTGAGGAACCTAGCAAGACCCCCATATGTACAAAAAATAATAACAAAGAAAAAAATTATCCAGTGTGGTGGCACTTGCGTGTAGTGCCAGCTATACAAGAGGCTGAGGCTGGAGGATTACTTGAGCCCAGGAGTTCCGGTCTGCAGTGAGTTATGATTGTGCCACTGTATTCCAGCTTGGGTGACAGAAGCAGACCCTGTCTCTTTAAAAATAAAAAGAAAAGTTATGTCTTATAAGAATAAATGAGATTTTAGCAAAGTTTGGATTTTTCTGCTTTATTTTTTAAAAATCATTATAATATTGCCACCACATCCTATTTTAGAATATTTATACTTATGAAGTTTCCTTAAATAAACTCATTTTAGGATATACTCTTTTCGTGATTTGGGGAATTGAGCATTAGATAATTGTCAATTTCTTATTTGGGGACAGCTATCTCCATGTGGTGACTAAAAGAATGTGTAATTTAGTATTTTTAGGGTGTTTCAGATTTTTAAACAATGATCTTATGTTGTTGCTATCATTGTATTTAAATAGTCATAAAGAATGTAAACAATGCCATAGTCATTGTTTTTTATTCTTTAGATATAATGAAGATCTGGAACTTGAAGATGCCATTCATACAGCCATCTTAACCCTAAAGGTTAGCTCAGTATTTAACAACTGGATTTATAATGATTTTATAATTAACTGCTTAGAAAATTGACCTTTTTTCCTCCCTCCTTAATAGGAAAGCTTTGAAGGGCAAATGACAGAGGATAACATAGAAGTTGGAATCTGCAACGAAGCTGGATTTAGGAGGCTTACTCCAACTGAAGTTAAGGATTACTTGGCTGCCATAGCATAATAATGAAGTGACTGAACAATCTGGAATTTCAGATAATCTATTTACTTAAACATGTTTAAAGTATGTTTTGTTTTGCAGACTTTTTGCATACTTATTTCTACATGGTTTAAATCGACCGATGTTTTTAAAATGACACTTATAAATCATAATAAACTGTTAAACCTGCCTTCTAGCCTTTTAGAAGTTAGTAAAATTTTAACAGTTATTTCCTGCTTTTTATCACAGTTGATTTCTGGAAACTACATTGCAAAACAGAATGATGAAATCACTTTTTAGTTTTCATGCAGTTTTGGTTAAGTCAAGTATTGCACTCTTCACTACCAGATGCTGCCTATGTTTCTGTAAAGTAAAATGCTGATTTGGGTAAACATCACTGGTGGGAGAATCTGCAGACTTTCATGGATTCATGAGACAGGATAGGAAGCATAGGTGTTTGGAGGCACCATTAGGTGTGGATCAGTGAAACCCTAGAGTGCTCTGCGTGATTGTGCTAGAGCTTTTAAGAGTGCTAAGCCAAATAGGTCTCCTATGGGAGGTATATTATGTAAGTAAATAAACAGTGGTACACTGGTTTCTGTCAGCTTCTCCATTACAAGTAGGTAAACATATTTAAAAGGAACCCCCTAGATTGTACTAGACTTTTTAAACTCAAGGATGAACACAAGTGCTGCAAATAAAATGCTAATACTTAAGTGTAAAAACTGTGGCTTAAGGCTCTCATTAATGTAATTTCAGTGTAATCAGAACCTCCATTGTAAATAAGGTCCCTAGAAACAAGGAAATAATGGGGTATCTGAACTCTGCTTTCATATGTGAAGGCATAGTGCTTAGTTCTGTTTTGTTTTGTTTATTTAAGTCATCTTAGAATAAAAGAAATCATGCCATTATTCTGGTTCACAGAACATACGGAGAGTTTATGGCATAAGCATTTTTACCAACATAAAGAGATCATAGGCAATTCCATGATTTCACTGTAGCTCAAAAGATTTTGGTTAAGATTTAGCCAAGTGGAAAAGAGCTTTATTTTGGAGCATTTTGTCAGGATTCCTAGTTCTGTTATCTGCCATCACTATAACACCTATATCTTGGTTTTAGGTGGCAAAAGCATTATTGGAGACGGGAGATGGCAATTTGATCACTTGTTTGAAGATGTTTGTCTTGAAGGCCTCATCTAATAATCTCTCCTTAAGGGCTCTTGGTATATTGTGACTCCAGCACACTAGAAAGCGAACATAGTAGTAAAAAGGAATGGTCTTTGAAGTTAGATCTCATCTCTCCCACTTACTGGCTGAATGACTGTGCAAGGTAATTAGACAGATTTTTCTGAGGACTAAATTTGATAATGCAAGTGAAAGGCCTAGCATCGTTAACAGTTAAGTATTCTGTCAGCTGCTGTTCAATTTGCTTAGGTCTTCTCTGATGTCATGTCCAGTATTAAGAGACCAGAGGAATGTCAAAATTCTACAAAGGGAAAATTAAAGGCATATGTATTTACAACAAAAGGAAAGAGCATGTAGGTTTTTACTGAGTGTTAACAGAATTAGTCCTACAGGGTAAAGGGAGGAAAAAAATGGCTGAATCAGATTTGATCCAGGTTCAATTTTCTGCCTCCTGCCCCCATTAAATGCAAAGCCCAGTTCCAATTTGAACTGCCTACAACACATCTCCCTTTGTTTTCAGTTTATTCTTCTTAAGGGACTTAAGCTGTTCCTTTTTGTCCCGGGCTTGGGAAAGTCAGTTTTTGTAGCAACCAATTCCATCCCTAAACATTCCAAAACTCTTGAATCATTTCTAGCTTTTAATCTTAAGTATCATAATGTTCCCAATGTTCACAGCTCCTCCCTTCTTTTGGTGCAATTTGTAACTTCTCACCCTTAGAAGCTTTTGTTTCCACTTGTTCTATCCTTTCTCTTTGCCAGTTCCTTACCCAAACATGAATTTAAATTTGTAAAACAATTGGCAATGAAACATGGAAATGTTTAAAATTCACATACATGAAGGCAGGAGGGAGTTGGAAAGGGGAGTAAGGAAGAAAACTAATACAGAGCTTTAGAATTATTGAGTACTGATATATGGGGTATCAGGTCATAAGGGAACATTAAAGGAGTTTTCATCTGTCGCTCAGTAGGCTTTATAGAATGAAACTGCCAACTCAATATTTAACCTCACCCCTTTATCAGGTGTCTCCTTGCCAATGGAGGCAAGCCCCTGAGCCCATTGTAAAGAAGAACAAACTGATGTTCAGTGACTTGCCCAAGAACATATAGGGGTTGGTAATTCCCTTGGATTAGAATCCCAATTTCCTGAAAACCAGTCCCGGGATCCTATATTAATACCACATTGCCTCACGTTTCCTTTAATTTAGAGCTTTTCTCTCCACCTGCTCTCCAGGAGTTTATAGAATGAGCAATACCTGACTGCCACAGAAGTGATAACTTTGTAAGGATGAGCATATTTTAAAAGTTTGGTAACTTAACACTTAACAAAGGCCATGTCCCTGAGTTATACTCCCTGAAAGCCATCACTTTAACTTTTTTAGGTATTTCATCAGGTATTTGTCTCCATATTTCAAAATAGTAGGATTATATGGTTTTTTCTGGATATGTTTTTCTTTTTTCTTATAGATGAAGTGAGGAGGGAGGTTCAGTTTCCTTTTTTTTTGAGACTGAGTCTCACTCTGTTGCCCTGGGTAGAGTTCAGTGGCATCGTAGCTCACTGCAGCCTCAAACTCGTGAGCTCAAGCAATCCTCCCACCTCGGCCTCCCACAGTGCTAGCATTATAGCCATGAGCCACACCACATCAGGCCTAAGATTCTTGAAGTTTAGCCACTATATAAATTTTCTGTTGTGCAAGAGGAGAATTATAACTCTGGTATCACTCTGACTCCCTCCTCTTTGCCTCAATTTAATTGTATCTAGTTTAAGATTTTTCTTAATAACTATGTAAATATACTATGATTATACATTTCCCAAATAACTTTATTTGGGGTGATATTGCTTCACTTTTTTACTTTGTTTTCTGTGTAGCTGTCAATAATTCTTACCAGATTCCGCCAACAGAATTATAATATCCTCTGCATACTGTTTTCCAGATGGTCAGATATCAGGTAATCTGTTCTCTCCCTCATACCTCTTGAGAAATTTCTCTTTCTTGGAGCCCTCTGTCTTTCTTCTCCAGGCTAGTTGCTTGTTTGGAACTATATTAGCTGCCCCTCTATAGCTCTTAAGATTGTTTCTTTTGTCTGCAGTATTCTGAAATTTCACAATGATGTGCCTTTGTGTGGGTTTCTTAACATTCATTGTGCTGAGCACTCAGTAGGCCCTTTCACTGTAAAAACTGTAAAGAAAAAGAAAAAACCCTGAAAACCACAAAACACCTTTCCATTTGGTTAATTTAATAGTATTTTTAAAAAATTTTTCCTATTTTTGTTTTTGAAACCCCTATTAATTGTATATTGGGCCCTTTGGTTTTGCTCTGTTTTTCATCTTTTTTTTTTCTTCTGGTAGATTTTTCTAACTCTTCCATTGATTTCTTTGAAATTTGGAATATTTTTACTTTTGAAGAACTGTTCCCCATGTTCTGATATCTCCTCTTCAAAAAAAGTCCTCTTGTTTTATGGCTGAAATATCTTTTATATGAGAATGATAGAATACATTTAAAAATTATTTCATTCTGATTTATGTTTCCTGCAAATTCCAAACAAATGTTTGGACATGCTGTGTTTGTGAGTGAGGCCCACATTTACTTTGGGGGATGCTGTCAGTATCTTCAAGCCATTTCTTTAGGGCCTTTCATTTGCTCAGTTTCTCCAGAGAAAAGTAGGGTGGTGGAGTGGCAGAGGGTGCCAGCATCCTGGGACGGGCAGAGAAGGGGCCCCTGACATCTCACTTAGTCGGAACACTTTCCATAACAGCACCTCTTCTATCCTTTGTTGGCCCTTGTGTCTGGAACGCCTCTGATTCCCTATCTTCAGTATCTTAAACTCTAGTTTTCTGTCGGGTGAAGCACAGGGAATGGCCCAGCTGCTCTAGATAGAAGAGGACCTAGATGTGTGTTCTTTATACAGACTTTTAAGCAACTCCCACGTGCAATCCTGTCTCCCCTCCCTTCTACCTTCAAGGCACTTGAAGTTTAAAAACATGTCTGGAGCTCTGCTTTGTGAATCACTTGCTTACTATCCCCTTCAGCAGGCAGTTTTCTCAGCTGTGCCAACTGACTCTACCTTTTAGGTTGTTAAGAGGATTGAAAAACTGTGTAAAACACTTAGAACAATATCTGCCTCATCGTAAGCACTAAGTTATTCTTGTCCTCCAAAAATGTGTTAGTGTATCTCATTTCCAGTCGTCTCCTCTCGTTTTTTTTGCCTTCGTGGGTTCATTTGGTTTTTCTTTCCTTTACTGTCATTTAAGTAAAGTTTGGAGAAGGAGTAGGATACACAGGATTAATTTTAACTGGAATCCTCTTTAATATTTAAAAGTAGCTTTGCTTTCTCAAAACTCTAATCTTCCTGGGTGACACTCTACTAGGCTAATATGACTATCCCAGCCCCTCAGAAGTCACCCAATCATTTGTTATCTTCAGAAGGGCAGCACATCTTTATAATGGCACACCTACTACGGAGCGCCCAGGATGGTGAGGTGGAGAGTGCTTTGGTGTGGAGTCGGAAATCCTGGCTCCAGCACTTACTAGCCATTGTGACCTTTGACAAGCTTCTGCAGCGTGTGTCTTCTGTTAAAATGAGCCAAGAAATGCCTGGGACCCAGGTGACATCCAGTGGCCGGCGCGCCGGTAGGAGTGGGCCGGGTCCCGAGAGCCCCGCCCCCTGCTCCTCTCCTAGGCCAGGTGGGCGCGCGCTTCCAGGCTCACCCTGCAGCGCAGGCGGGAGAAGCCAAGTGCCCTCAACAAATATGGCCTCCGCGTTAGCGTCAATCCCGCTCGGGAGGCCGCGCTGCCGCCTGGGAATCGCGGCTTCGGCGTCACCCGGCCCGGAACCATGTGACGCAGGACGCGCTCGGGGCGGCGTGGCTCTCACGGGCGGAGCGGCCTCGGCTCCCGAGTTGGGTGGGTGCTGCCTTGGTGAGGTCTCCCGGCGGGTCTTGGCCTCTGTGTGCACGCGCCTGCCTGCTCGCGTTCGCGGTCCTGGGCACTGCCGGTGAGGAACCGGGGAGTGAGGCGGGGAGGCAGGGAGCGGGGCGCCCCTTCTGAGGCCAGAGGGGGCTGGGCCAGGCCGGTCTGGCGGGGAGGGTCGGCCGCGCGCTCTCTGCGCCGCGCCTCTGAGCCTTGGCGCTAGCAGTGGGAGTCTTTGACCCCGGGCCATGCCTGGCAGGGCCCGAGGGTCCTGATGCCCACCAGGAAGGCCCCGCCGACCTCTGGCCCGGCCATCTCGCCACGGGCGACCCGCGCTGTAGGGCTCCGCGTCGCCTGCCCCGCCGTCGCGGGGTGCACCTTTGGAGTTTAATCTTCAGATTTTTTTCCTTTGGAGTGGGAGGCCAGTTGGTGGTCTCTTTTGGTCTTTTAAAATATGCTGGGTTGACGTCGAATTCAGAAATGAGGCAGTCTTGATTTCTTGGCGTAAGTATCCTGTGCCCCGGGGGAAATCATGAGGCAGCCGGTTAAAGGAGACCAACTCTGGAGGAGGAGAAGGTTAGAGAAGCTGAGTATGGTCAGTTTAGGAGAGATTCTGTTGCTTTGGACAATTTGCTAACCAGGCAGTCTGTGTGGATATTTTTGTTTTAAGCATTTTATCTTGACTTTCCAAGCCTATTAAAATTTCTCTACAGTCAATCAGTGAGGCTGCTGATAAACATAAGGGAATTGTTTATACAGCAGATTGCCAAATTCCTGCATATTATCCTGACCTAGGACAGGCCATGTACCCCATGGCCATCAAGCTGAAGAAATGAAAGGCTATAAAGTGTGTCAGAATCCAATATACCTGAAGAAGAGTTCAAAAGTATAGCTGCCGTCCATTCCTTAGCTATCGGGAGGGAGTCACTCCAAAATCAGACATACGGAAGCACGGGTTCATAGACTCAGCCTCTGTGAGTTTTGTTGCTAGATTGAAGTTGTTAATCTTCAGTGAAGAACTGATTGTAATAATTTTGGAAGAGTGTCCAAATTTGTCTTCTTTTCTTTTCATAGGAAAGGAATAATGCTGTCAGCATGTCTGCACACTCCATGCTCTGTGAACGAATCGCCATAGCCAAGGAACTGATCAAGAGAGCAGAATCACTTTCTAGATCAAGAAAAGGTGGCATTGAAGGTGGTGCAAAGCTGTGCAGCAAATTGAAGGCAGAATTAAAATTCTTACAGAAAGTAGAAGGTGGGAAAGTAGCTATTAAAGAATCCCATTTACAGAGCACTAATCTAACACACCTGAGAGCCATTGTGGAATCAGCAGAAAACCTGGAAGAAGTTGTTAGTGTTCTTCATGTCTTTGGTTACACAGATACCTTGGGAGAAAAGCAGACCCTTGTGGTGGATGTGGTTGCAAATGGTGGTCATACTTGGGTGAAAGCCATTGGCCGAAAGGCTGAAGCTCTGCATAATATCTGGCTGGGCAGGGGCCAGTATGGTGACAAAAGCATCATTGAGCAAGCTGAAGACTTCCTCCAGGCCAGTCACCAGCAGCCAGTACAGTATAGCAACCCTCACATCATCTTTGCATTTTACAACAGTGTCTCCAGCCCCATGGCAGAGAAGCTGAAAGAAATGGGCATATCTGTCAGAGGAGACATAGTAGCAGTCAACTCTCTATTAGATCACCCTGAGGAGCTCCAACTAAGTGAGAGTGAGTCAGACGAAGAGGGCCCTGAACTTTTGCAGGTGACCAGAGTAGACCGAGAAAATATACTGGCAAGTGTTGCATTTCCAACAGAGATTAAGGTTGATGTGTGCCGAAGAGTAAATCTGGACATTACTACTTTAATCACATACGTGTCTGCCCTCAGCTATGGAGGCTGCTACTTTATTTTCAAAGAAAAAGTGCTCACAGAACAAGCAGAGCAAGAGAGGAAAGAGCAGGTTCTACCTCAGCTGGAGGCATTTATGAAGGACAAAGAGTTGTTTGCTTGTGAATCTGCTGTCAAAGATTTTCAGTCCATTCTAGATACCTTAGGAGGACCTGGGGAGAGAGAGAGGGCCACTACGCTAATTAAGCGAATTAATGTAGTTCCAGACCAGCCTTCTGAGCGTGCCTTGAGACTAGTGGCCAGTTCAAAAATTAATAGCCGCTCATTAACGATTTTTGGGACAGGAGACACCCTAAAAGCCATCACAATGACTGCCAATAGTGGTTTTGTTAGAGCTGCAAACAATCAGGGTGTTAAATTTAG
>RJWJ010017844.1:0-32403 GCA_004363605.1 Indri indri | reverse complement strand
CTGGGCAACAGAGTGAGACTCTGTCTCAAAAAAAAAAAAAAAAAAAAAAAAAAAAAAAAAAAAAAAAAAAAAAAAAAAAAAAAAAAAAAAAAAAAAAAAAAAAAAAAAAAAAAAAAAAAAAAAAAAAAAAAAAAAAAAAAAAAAAAAAAAAAAAAAAAAAAAAAAAAAAAAAAAAAAAAAAAAAAAAAAAAAAAAAAAAGACAAGTACTAAGCACTGAACCTCAGAATTTAGCAAAACAAACAAACAAACTCAACAAAATAAATGTCCAGGAGAAAGGAGGATATTAATAAGATAAAAACAAAAACAGATGAATTAAAAAACAGAAACCACAGAAGTGAAAAAATCTAAGTGCTATTTTTTAGGGTTAAAAAACAAAATAGAAAAATATATGACAAATCAAGGAAAAGACAGAAAACCAAAGTTAGAAAGGATAGAGGATATAAAAATAGAGATTTTTTTTAAATTGTAAGAGAACACTGTTTATTAACTCTAAGCCAATTATTTAAACTAAATTATGAAACACCCGAACTGATTTAAGAAAAGTTGGTCTAGGACCAGGTCGTTTTGCCAGCTAATTCTTTCTAACTTTCAAGGAACATATAATTTCTATGATGAGAACTGTTCTAGAGATTATAAAAAAATGGAAATATGCCCGATCAATGTTATAAAGTCAGTATGAATCTCTTAACAATGGTTCAGGACAGTGAGATTCTTTTGGAGGGGTTGCTTTTTTTGTAGTTTCTAGTCAAAGCACAGATTTTTCTTGACTTTAAGACAATCGAGAAAAAACCCCAAACAACCAGAAATTCAAGACTTAAAGATGTCTTTTATGTTTATTATTTACCATTACTAGCATTCCTTTATGTACATCCAAACTTTGACCTAATATTCTTTTCCTTTGCCTAAAGAACATTTCTTTAAGTGCACAATTTGCTGGCAGAAGATTTTTCTCAGCCTTTGTTTGTCTAAAAACATTTCCACTTTCTTTTTGAAATATATTTTAACTGGGTATAGAATTTTAGGTTGGCTTTTTTTTTTTCTTACAGTACATTAACAGTGTTGCTCTATTGTTTTTTCATTTGCGTAATTTCTGATGAGAAGTTTGCTGTCATGCATACTTTATTTTTCTGTGCATAATACAGTTTTTTCCCTCCTCTTGTAGCCTTTAACATTTTTTCTTAATTACTGGTTTTCAACAGTTTGATTATGATATTTCTTGGTGTGGGTTTCCTTGTTTATCCTGCCCGGATTTTGTCGAGCCTCTTGGATCTGTGGATTTATGGTTTTGATAGTGTTTGAAAAAAATTTTGCCCATTATTTCTTCAAATATTTTTTTCTATCACCTTTTTTCCTGTAGTTTTTGGACCTCAATTTCATGTATGTTAGCTTGTTTGTATGTTGTTACAACTCACTGGTGTTCACTTTCTCTTTCCCTTTTTTTTTTGTATTTTTTCCCTTTGTGCTTCATTTTGGATATTTTCTACTGCTGTGTTTCCAAGTTAACTGTCCAATCTACTGTCAATCCCATGCAGTGTATTCTTCATTTCTCTCCAACATTTCCATGTCTTTCTCTACTTTCTTGAGCATATTGAGAATATGTATAGTAGCTCTTTTAGTATTTCTCTCTGCCAAGTTCTCTGTCTCTGTCAGTTTCTATTGATGTGTTACTTTCCTGGTTATAGGTCATATTTTCCTTTTTATTTACGTGGCTGGTAAATTTTGATCGAATGTCAGACATTGCGAATTTTATGTTCTTGGGTGCTAGATTTAGTTACATATTTCTGAGTAGTGTTGGTCTAAGTTTTTGCATGCTGTTAAATTTTTTGAGATGAGTATGATGTCTTTGAGACTTGTTTTGAGGAAGCATTGTTAGGGTGGGTCCAGAGCTGTGAGCAGCCTTTTTCTTCTAAAGCTAATTTAGAAGTTGGTTCCCTTCTGGGGACTTTACATGATGTCTCATGTATTATGAAGTCTTTTCTCTTTACCTAGTAGGAATACAAACTATTCCTATCCTTGTATGAGTTTTAGGAATTATTTAGCCCATTTTTTTCAGTAGTTCTTTCTCTAATCTCAGGTAGTTTCCTTTCACACAGGACAGCTCCACACTCTGCCAATGGCTTGAGGGGACTCCTTTGCAGCTCTCCAGGGCATTGTCTCTGTATGTAATTCTGTTCTTTATGCTATTCCATAAATTCGGGCTTCCTTGGCCTCCCTAAATGTCAGTCTCTGTTTCCTCAGCTGTCTGAGGCTGCCAGGCTCTGTTCAAGTCCTCCCTCCCCCATATGCTGTATCCTGGAAACTGGTTAAAGGGTGTGAGGTTGGGCCGTTGTAGGACCCATCTCATTTTCACCTTTTCTCAGGGGTTCCACTCCTGCTGCGACTGTTGTTCAGTATCTGAAAACTGCTGTTTCATCTAGTTTTCTAGTGTATAAGCTGGGGGGATAAATCTGATTCCTGTTACACCATCATGGTTGTTTATGGAAATGTTTGACTGTCTTTTCCTCCTCCTTTTTCTGTGGGTTAAGATGTGGGCCTAAGTAAAAGAAACCAAGAAACAATTGGCCTGTTCTCAGTGTTTCAGGTGTTTGGCTTACCTGTAACTGAGGCAGAGGAGTCTCTAGTTGCCTGTGGTCCAAACTCTTTGATAATAACAAACAGGTGATTTCACCTGGTGCATTCCCTCTCACATTTGCTCTCAGGAGCCTACTACAGGTAGTAGGATGGTTGATCACAAATTATGATATTCTGTCCAGGTGTGGTGGCTCACGCCTGTAGGCCCAGCTATTTGGGAGGGTGAGGCAGGAGGATTGCTTGAGCCCAGGAGTTTGAGGTTGCAATGAGCTATGATGACGCCACTGCACTCTAGCCAGGGCAATAGAGTGAGACCCTGCCTGAAAATAAATGAATGAATGAATGAATAAATAAATAAATACATAATTTTAATAAGTTCTTATTAGTACTTATACTTTTATCTTAATTAAGACCCATGTTTATTTACTTTTTCTCAGCTGTTTCTATTTCTTTGTATTCACCCTTGATTTTATCAGGTTTTTTGGTTCTGTTATTTGCTAGGTAGTTATCAAACTGGTTGTCATTTTTCAGCTGGTCTGTATTTGCTTCATTTATTATGTATTTTTCTGCATCACAGTAATCTTTAGGATTTTGGAAAAGTTTGATCTTTATGCATTATATCTTTAGTTTTGTTACCTGCTTCTCTGTTCTTACTTTACTCAGAAATGAATGAGTAAATGAGTAACTGAATAGATGTAGACACATATATTTACACACACACATATAGTATATTCTTAATGCTAAGATTATTAATTGTGATATATGCCACAGATTTAATATATTTTCAGGAAAAAAAGAAACAGTTTATTTTTAAAAACCTTCTTAAAAATTTACAGACAGAAGTATATGTTTATTCATATAACTTCTGTACCATCTTTTTTGAATTATAAGATTGAGTCTAATCTTTTTTCACATTTTGACATGCTGCTTTCCTCACCTGTACTTGCTTTCTTGGTCTCTCTATATGATTGCCAGTATAATTTTGAATCATATGGGAAGTGTTTGGAATTTAACTGCTTTTCTTTTTTGGCTAACCTCATAGTTTCAGTTTTTCTATATATAAACTGTGAATTAAATAACTTCCTATTTGAGTCAGCTGGAAACTTTTGACAGATTGATATCCAGCACTTGGGTGCTATTACTTTGTAAAATGCAAATTGGTCACACCAGTGTCTTCCAGCACTGATAATTCTATGATCTATTTTGAGAGATTGTGCAATTTTTACTGCCTTTAATTGTCCTTGCTTGGCTTACAACAGTCAATTTTTACATCACAATAGCTTTTTATTTCAGTGATTTATTATGGCTCAATCTTTCTGAAAATGTTTTCGAGCAAGTTAGACTTTCAAATTTAAGTTAAAATTCAACTGCATGTGAGTTTACCTGTGCAGTTGACTCAGCTGTGGTGATAGGTGGATAAACAGATACCCTCTAAGGGAATGTGTTTATTTTCCATAGGTTTACACAAGCAGTGACATATATCACAACTTATTCTTTTGCTTGGATACTGGCAGATATTTTAGATTTTAATTCTGATACTTCTAGTTTCAGAAAACTAAAAATACTATTTTAGAAAAAACAAGTATTTTTAGAATTAACAAAGTACAGTTTAGTAATTGAATGTACAAAAAATAAGCATAAAATCTGTCATTGGTAGAATTGTTTAGTAAGTTTTAGGGGTGATCAGATAGCAGTTAGGAAAGTTAGTGTTGAGCCTGTCCATATGCAAATGTTATGGTTGTTTTTTTAACTTGAAAAACTAGTGAAACTATGCAAAGAATAGTAATCTTCTAAAGTAAGAAAACTGTAAAAAGTGATTGTAAAAAATTAAACGCATCTATGTGAAGAAAACCACAATGAAAACTAAAAAGAAAAATAACAAAATGGTAAACATTTATGAATATGACCTTACATGATTACTCTGAGTATTATAAAAATATTTACAACACTATGATTCTAGTAATTATATTGTTAAAGAACATGCCCATAGCTCATTAAGGAGACATAGAGTAGGCATAAGGAAAGGCGTTCAACCTCATTGGGAATTAAAGCAATAGTGAATAACTTTTTTTATACTTACTGAGTAAGGGTAATAAAGAACTCCACAGGGAATCAAGTGCTCATGCATCGCTTTTGAAATTGAAACAGCTTATTTGGAAGGTGGTATGGTAGTATGTATCTTAAAAGCCATAAACATATCCAAGGCCTCTGATTTAATGATCCTACCCTTGGGAAATGACCCCAAGCAAATAATCCAAGGAATGAAAAAGCTCTATTAGAGCTACATTCACAATAGTGTTACTTACAGTTTTAAAAACTGAAGACAACCTAATTGGTCAACAGTGAAAACTTTGGTGTATTATGATAATACCCAAATAGTTCATATCCTTTTACATATAAGTGTAAGCAGTGTGACAACAGGGACTGCATCTGTATTGTTTTCTGCTGTAGAACCAGTGCCTAGAATGGCTTGGCATATGGTGGGTACTCAGCAATTATTATGAGTATTATTTTTTTGAAATGAAAAAGTCAATGGAGTTTGTTATGTTAAAAAAGAATTTTAAACTTACCCCTATAGAACCAATTCTTAAGTAAGGGGGGGGGGGAACAAGTTTGTTGGTGGAGAAGTTTTTGCAGGATTTTGAACTGGGATTTGGAAGTTTGATTAGTATATGGATTCTCTTAGGAGCCAGGAGTTGGGAATGGCACTCAGGGACGAGGGATGAGTCTGAGGAGAAAGGCCTGATAATAGCAAATAACTGAGGGATAAGGCAGGAGCTGGGTAGACAGGGGCAGGATCCCTGGTAACTTGTAAATCAAGCTCACTAGGTAGGAATTTATGGGAAATCATTGATGGTTTTTCAACAGAAGTCGATGTTGAAAGAGCTATAGAATTCAAGGAGTTAATCTGGCTTTGATATATAACAGCTTCAGTCAGGGAGATCAATTTAAACTATGCTGGAAATAGAGTGGAGCTTCATGTGAGAAGTTTAGTTACAGTAATTGTTATAAAGTATTGTGTCTTTCATCTTGAACTGTCAATAGGAATCTGATAATTTGTTATTTTCTACTAATGGTATTTTTATTAATTTTAAGAGGTAAAGTTGATTATGTAAAAAGACAGTGCTGTGAGGTTAAATAAAAATTTAAATATAATACAGGGAAAATTTTACTGAAATATTAAGTTTAAAATGATTGATAAAATGTTTATGGCTAAAAAATAAAACTGTCTTAAGATCTTTGATGTTTCACAAAAATGTGTAACATCTTTGATGTGACACAACTATATAATTCTTTCAATCTTTCTTTTGTTTTTAAAATCTGTCTTCATTGAAGACAGAAGAAAACTGTATCAGTTGTCACTGTTCTCTCAAAAATATTGCTAGAATATATATATTTATATATATATATATACACACACACACACACATTTTTTTTTTTTTTTTTTTTTTTTTGAGATAGAGTCTGGCTCTGTTGCCCGGGCTAGAGTGCCATGGCATCAGCCTAGCTCACAGCAACCTCAAATTCCTGGGCTCAAGCCATCCTTCTGCCTCAGCCTCCCGAGTAGCTGGGACTGCAGGCATGTGCCACCATGCCTGTCTAATTTTTTCTCTATATATATATTTTTAGTTGTCCAGATCATTTCTTTCTATTTTTAGGTAGAGACGGGGTCTCGCTCTTGCTCAGGCTGGTCTCAAACTCCTGACCTTGAGCAATCCACCCACCTCAGCCTCCTAGAGTGCTAGGATTACAGGCATGAGCCACCGCGCCCGGCCATAGAATGTATTTTTAAAATTATAGCCTTCTAGTGAAGAATCAGACTTTTATGAATCGAGGCCCTAGTTTTTTCCCTAGGCCTTTGTGAGAAAGTAGGTTTTTGGTTTTTCTTTTCCCCCTAGCATTTAACATGTCAGTGACGTTTGGGTAGTGAATGTTGACATTTATAAAGCAGGCTATTATGCTGAATTAGGATCTTGAAGTTTATTTGGAATAAATTAAGAAGAGGTTTTAAAGAAAAATCAACTTATTGTCAATTGTTGTGCAAAACGAATTCTACATTGTTTATAAAATGGAAAGACATCATAAATTAAATTATCTTTAGATAAACGTGGAGATTCTTTTAAAGAAAAAGCAGGCATTTTTCAAGCCATTGAATAGTGTTTTTCAGCATTAATGTTTAAAATTCAGAATTAAATATTTAAATGAAAGCTTAAGGTGACCAAATGATGAATTTTTAATTGAATTGACAGTTCAATTGAATTCTTTGAATAGTAGTTTAGAAGAATGTACCCAAGTGCCTAACTAAATTATTTTATATTTTCAGGATTAGGGATTGAGTTGGATAGGGCTTTGCAAAGTAGGCAATATTTTACCTGAATCATGAGATTTAATAATTACTTATTGAGTATGTACTGTTCGCACTGCATGGCAGGTGCTGGGTTTATATGCATACACAAGACATAGTTCTTTCCTTAATGGACTAACAATTGTTTATAAACTGTGTAACAAATAGTGACATAAAAGTAATAATAATATGCCATAGGAAGATAGATATTAATTTGGAGAAGGAACAGGAGGAAAGGGAGAGTTAGAGCTTTGCAGAGAAGGTAGGTAGCGTGAGCTGGTACTTGAGTGATGGATAAGTACATATCCCCTAGAGAAGGGGCGAAGGGATGTTCACACATGGGTGTGCAGCATGAGGAGATGCAGGGGGTTTTCTTTCTTTCTTTTCACTAAATATTAAATATGAGTATTTTGATCCTTTAATCGTTGGTGTGGAAAAAAACTTCTGTTACATGTGAAACTATTTCACATAAAATTCATTTAGGATACCTTTAAATATTAAAGTAAAAATTGGACTGCAAAGAGTTATGAAGAACCATTTGAGGACAATGCAATTGTTTGTGGTAGTAGTTACACAGGTGTTTTTTGTATGTTTACATTAGTCACACTTTATTACATGTACGTTTTGTCTCAATGTTGCTTTAAAAATTGTAAAACCATACTTCCAAATTTGTATCTAGTATTTTTAAAAACTGAGTTCCTAAGAACAGGTTTTCAGCTGTCCATTCTCAAAGTAAATGTCCAATATGAGAATAAGCGTATAATTCATATATCAGAGAACAGAATATATAAGGCCCATGCTTTCATGGAACTTACTTTTTAGTAGAGAAAGGAGACAGATAATGAAGAAAACTAAAATAATTAATTTCAGATAATTAAGTGCTGTGGAAAATTAAAACAGAAGTGGAACACACAGCCATTTGTGGTAGGGAAGAGCTATGGTTTAGAGAGGAGGGTCTATAACGCCTGAATGAAGAGGCTGCCATAGCTCCGGCTTATTAATTATGTCCTTTAAACCTGACGGATACTGAACTCGCTTAAGAGTAGCTCTAAGACTGAATACGTTTGGCAATTACAATTATGATTATAACATAGAATGTAAATATTAGAAATTTGAACAGAATAGAATAACAAACTGGGATATGGGAGCTGTAAGTACACTTTTCTCAATTTTTGTAGCAGGGATTCAGTAAATACTATCTAAAATTAAAATACGAAATAAAAAGAACACAGAGTGATACCAACCTCTTGTGATTAACATAAGGAATCCTCCTTGCTTCCATGGTTTCTGATGAGAAATTTGACTGTTTTTCTCTGTCAATTATTATTATTTCTTCAATTTTTTTTTTACTCCATACTCTTCTTCCTCGTCTCCTTCAGGAACTTGGTCGATATGAATTTAGACCTTCTGTAATTGTGCCACAGGTCCCTAAGGCTCTATTTATTATTATTTTTTCAATCTATTATTTTTCTGTTCAGATTGGATTTTTTCTGTGATCTAACTTCAAGTTCACTGATTCTTTCTTCTGTTATCTTCATTCTACTGTCGAGTCCATCCAGTGATGTTAATTTTGGCTATTGTAATTTTCAGTTCTAAAATTTTCATTGCCAAGACTATTTTCCATTTGTTTCACTAGTATTCATAATTGCTTCTTGGAACATTTTACTGATAGCTGCTTTAAAATTCTTGTCACGTAATTCAAACATCTGTGTCATCTTGGTATTGGTATCTGTTAATTGTCTTTTCTCATTTAAGTAGAGATTTTTCATGTATTGCTTTATGTTTTTGCATAATGAGTCTAATTATCATGAAAAAATTAGAGTAAGAATAAAGAAGAAAATGAAATCACTTTGGCTGTATAAGCTCAGTTTCTTTCTCTAGAAAGTGGAAATAATAGCTACTTCATAGATTTTTTTGTAAAGACTACATGAGTGCATGTATGTGAGGTATCTAGCTCCATCCCTGGAACGTAACAAATGCTCAGAAAATAGTTCATTTTGCTTTTCTTTTTTCGGATTACGGTATGGGATTTCGAAATCATTATTGTCAACTACGAAGCATTTTAAGAGAAGAGGCTCTTTAAAGGAAGTCTTAACTTTTTTCCTCCGCCAGTTCTCTAATTTCCTCCACCAGTTCTCTAAATTGTGATTGCTTAATACAAAGATCAGCCTGTTCCTCACTACTAGCTTTAGCTTTTTTGTTGGGGACCTTTTTTGTTGATGGACCTTTTTGTTGCTAAACCTAGGTGAGTTTCCTCTTTATTCTAGGTCCTAGGAAACACATCCACTCTATTCTTTAGAGAATCTTCTCTGTCTCCAACACCCATCTAGAGCGGAAATGGAGTGATAGTTGGTAGCTCTTCCCTTATGTGCTCTCCGAGAATGACAAGTACACTTTCCCTTTTTACTTTTAGGATTTTACAGCCAAGCATTATGGGCAAGGTAGAAAGAGGAAGAGGTAGGGAAGGGATGGTGGTGATGACAGAAATAAACACAGGACAAAGCTTAGGAAATCCAAATAGCTTCTTAAAACTATCAGTGGTCCCTGGCTCCTGCAGAGTTGGTAATCAGAAGCCTCTTGGACTGATGTGTCTTGTTTTTTTCTCTTTTTCATGAAACCACTTTGACCTTCATGATGGAAAGGTTTTCCTGAGGAAGTGACAAGTTGAATTCTGAAAGATGAGTTAAGAGTTATTAGATGAAGGAGGAAGAGTATGCCAGGCAGACAGAACCAGCATATCTAAAGTTCTTGAATTAAGGAGGGAGCACAGTATATTTAAGGTACTAAAAGAATGTCAGTATAGTAATAAAGATAGTGTGGTGCTGACAAATGGATAGATCATTGGAACAGAATAGATAGTCCCAGAATAAGACCCACACAAATATGGACAATTGGTTTTTTGACAGAAGTGCAAAAACAACTCAGTGGAGAAAGGATAGCCTTTTTAGTAAATAGTAACTATTGATATTTGCATTGATATTCAAAAAGATGAATTGTGATTTATATTTCACACTTGAATAGTTCAAAATGTATCACAGATCTAAATGTAAAATGTGAAGCTATAAAACTTTTGAAAGAAAACACAGGAGAAAATCTTCATGATTTAAGATTAGCAAAAGAATTCTTAGATGTAACACCAAAAGCACAATCCATTAACGAAAAAAATGATAAATAGGGCTTTGGTAGAAAGTAAAAGCTTTTGATCTGTGGAAGATGCTGTTGAGAGAATGAAAATACAAGCTATAGGCTGAAAGTATTTGCAAATCACACATCCAGTAAAGAACTTGTGTGAAGAATATATAAAGAACTGTCAAAACTCAGCAGTAAGGAAACAACCCAATTTAAAAATAGGCAAAAGACAGACATTTCATCAAAGAAGATATAAGGTTGGTAAATAGCACATAAAAAGTTGTTCAAAGTCATTAGCCGTTAGGGAAATGCAAATTAAAACCACAATGAGATACTACTTCATACCTGTTTGAATAACTAAAATAAGAAATAATGATGATACCAGGTGCTGGCAAAGATGCAGAAAAAAACTGGAACTCTCATACATTGCTGGGGACAATGCCAAATGGTACATAACATTTCTTTTAAAAAATTTTTTGGAATGAATTTATGTTTGTAGAAAAGTTGCAAAGACAGTACAAGGTTCCCATATAACTCATTTTCCTGTAATGTTAACATCTTACAAAACCATGATAAATATTTCAAAACTAAGAAATCCACATTGGTACATTACTTTTCAGACTTTATTTGGGTTTTCCCACTTTTTCCACTAATGTCCTTTTCCTGTTCCAGAATCTAATTCAGGATCCCACATTGCATTTAGTTACTTTATTTCCTTAGTCTCCTCCAGTTTGTGACAGTTTGTTATGTTAGTCTTCGCTTGTTTTTGGTGACTTTGACACTTTTCAGTAGCACTTAGCAGGTATTTTGTAGAATGTCTTTCACTTAGGTTTGTCTAATGTTTTTCTCATGATTAGACTTGTGCTATGGGTTTTTGGGGAAAGTACCACAGAGGTAAAGTACTTCTCGTCATATCATATCAGAGAGGACAATACAGACATGATTATCACTGGTGATGTTAACCTTACTGATTTTTTTTAATACTCTAGAAAACAACTTGGTACTTTTTAATATATTAAATAGTTAAACATGACATGTACCAGCGGTCACATTCTGGGTATTTACCCTAGAGAATAAAAATTTAACATTCTCGTAAAAGCCTACACACAAATGTTTATAGCAGCTCTATTCATAATCACCAAAACCTGGAAACAACCCGTATGTTTTTTAATTGGTAAAAAGATAAACTGTGGCATATCCACACAGTGGATTACTCTTCAGCAATAAAAATGACCAATTATTGATACATGTAACATTGGATGACTCTCGGAGGCATTGTGCAGGGTGAAAGAAGCTAGTCTCAAAAGATTGCATACTGTGTGGTTCCAGTTATATGACATCCTATTATATGACAAAATAGCCATTCTGATATAGAACATTTAGAGCTTAGGTGTGGTTGGGAGCATGTGGCTATAAAGCATGAGGGAGGTTTTTCGCGGGGGGGCGGGGGAGCGTGAATAAAACTCTTCTGTATTCTGCTGGTGGTGGTAGTTACAAGACTCAATACATATGTTAAAATTCATAAAAAAGTACTTATAAAAAAGTCTGTTTTACTGTATGATAATTTATAAAGTACTGCTCTTAAAAAAGTAAAGTGAAAAAAAAAAAGACTGCATAACTGGAACATAGACAACAATAGCAAAAATGATACGGGATAAGACTGAGGAAGAGAGAGGAGCCACATCATTTGGTCCTTGTAGGATTTGTGGATTTTAAGAGTTTTGGAAAGCTATTGAAGGGTTTTAAGCAGGAGAGTGACGTGATTAGGTCGATTTTTAAATTAAGATTTTTTGAGACAGAGTTTCACTCTGTCACCCTGGGTAGAGTGCAGTGGCATCATCATAGCTTACAGCAACCTCAAACTCCTGGGCTCAAGTGATGCGCCTGCCTCAGCCTTCTAAGTAGCTTGGACTACAGGTGCACTCCATGATGACTGGCTGATTTTTTATTTTTAGTAGAGACGGGGTCTCGCTTGAACTCCTAAGCTCACGCGATCCTTCTTCCCACCCTGGCCTTCCAGAGTGCTAGGATTACAGGTGTGAGCCATCACCTGGCCAGATTTCTTTAATCTTCAATGTGGAAAATGAATTGGGGAGATTGAAGATATAAGGAAAAGAATGGAAGGTAGGCATTTTTTGCATATTTCCTACGAATTTTTGGTAAAGCCCAATTCCTAAGGTCTTATTTTAGTATTAGGATCATTGTGATGACAAGAATAACTACAATTACAGGTAATTCTTTATTTCTATACTTTTAACTTTTTTTTATACTGCTTGTATTTGTACACTTTATACTCTGCTTTTAAATGACTAAATGGGACTCAGTAACCAACTAACTTTTTATTGTCATGCCAATATTTTGGTCTCAAAAGTGTTGCCATCTTTCAAAAATATTATGTATGTAGTTCTTGGAATATTATTACACTTGCTCTTATTTTGTAATAATGAGTGGAAAATTAAAGAAATGCAGCTGATACTGATAATTATAAGGCTTATAAATTGAATTATTAGTTAAGACCAAGATGAAAATTACACATTTTTGTTTTTGTCAGGTAATTATTGAATTAAAGAAAATTATGTGCAATGTATGAAGGAAGAGGACAGAATTTGAATGTAGGAATTTTGGAATTGTTGACAACTGGTCAGGTAAAACTAGGGACATAATGTGTTTTTTAATCTTCTAATAGTCTGTGATAAATTTTCACACTTTATGTTTCAGAAGTAAGTTTTCAGGAGTGTATTATATATAAATATAAATAATTTTCTACAATAATAGTATTGCTATCAGAAAATCTGTTAGGTCAAACCTCATGAAATTGCCATTTGTTTTGAAGGCAAAAATGATAGAATATTGGCAGTATCATGTGGTTCAACCTAATATTTTTTTTGCCCAGATTGATTGCATTGTTGTCCGTAAGTTCTTGATTTTTAATATAGAGAAGGGTATGTTGTATGGTTAATTTTATAGGAAATATTTCTCATTTCTGTTTCTGTACAACAGTCAAAAAAAGATTCATCGATTTGCAAAGAAAGCAAAATGTGAATTAATGTTCTTTTTTGAACATAAATTTTACCTACAGAAGTAATTCATTTTGAAATATTAAAAAGATAGATAAAGCTAAAGTCCATTTTGGGCATTCCCACAGTCCTGGTTGTTTCCCATTCTTTTCATAGGTAACCATTATTAAACATTTGGTGTCTATTTTTAAAGATATTTTCAATCCATTTATATAAAGGTATATACACACATACACATACACATGATATTGGTATATACATACATTTACATATATACAGATATACTTGTGAATATATATGTGGGTTATTTTTTATAAACAGTATATAGTTTGGCAATGTGATTTTTTTCTCTCCACAGCATGTTTGGAGTGGTACATACAGAAAACTGTTTTGTTGTTGTTTTTCAGTTTCTGCATTGTATTTTATCCTATGGCTATACCATAGAGACTACAGATAGTTATAATTTTTTAAAATTATGAAGAGTGAAGAAAGGAGTAGTTTTGTAAGGGTGGGGAACCTGGGGCCTTCTGATTTCAAGATTGTTCTTTTTAAGCACTAAAGGAGGCAAGAAAAGCTTCATCTTTGTCTGTTGCACTCCTTTTAATAAAAGGATTTGTTCTGTAAAATTTGGATTAACTCAAAAGGCCACATGTGGCCCCAAGGCAGCAGGTTCCCCACCCCTATGTGTCCAATCTTGTTTTATCTGCATTCCCAGCCATTTTCTGTTATCTCATATTTTGAAACAAATCCAGAAATCATATTTCATCTGTAACTATTTCAGTATGTATCTGGAAAAAGTCTTCTCTTTTTTCAGAAAGAATATAATCACAATATTATCACACTTAGAAATTAGCTGATTATTTAATATTACTATTTAATCAGTGTTCAGATTTTCAGTTGTTTTAATGTTCTTCTGTGTTTTTACTGTTTTGTTTGAATTGGTATCCAAATAAGGTTCACATTGTGATTGATATGCCTTGGGGCGGGGGAGTCTTTTATCCTTCTTTTCCCCCCTCCCTGCCCCCGCCCTCAGGTCTCTCAGCCCCTGTCTTTCTCCCTGATTTTTTTTTTTTAAGTTCTTGCAGTACATTGATTGAAGTTTGTTCTGAAGACTTTTTCACACTCTGGCTCTTGCTTATTGTATCCCTATGGCATCATTTATCATGTTTCCTGTTCCTTGTATTTCCTGCAAATTTTTAATTGGGTAGAGAAGCATGATAAGATTCAGCTTTGGTTTCTTTTCTGTCAAGACTGCTATATAGAAAGTGTTGTGAGGAGGCACATAGTGATGTATACATTTTTAATTTGGAAAATTTTGCCAGATTATTTTCCAGAACTGTTGTTTCAACTTTTACTTTTATCGTTATTATTTAAGAGTATCATTCTACATACTTGTGAATCTTACCAGTAAGCTTTCAAAATTTTTTGAATCTAACTAGTGGAAAATATCTTATGTTTTCAATATTCATTTTCCTACTTGTGAGGTTGCTTACTTTTCCTATTTTTTATATTTTAGGATCATTTATATTTTCTCTGATAGGAGTTGCCTATTCACACCTATTCTTTGTCTCTTTTCCTGTTGGATGTTCAATATTTTTATTGATTTGTAGAATTTATTTAGATCTTTTGATTGCTCATCCTTTTTTATATGATATCAAATATTTTGTCTTAGATATGGTTAGTGTTTCATTTTGATTCTATTGTCCTTTAATATGCAGAAATTGTAAAAAATAGTAAAAGTTATCAATCTTTTCCTTTGTATTTTATGTGTACTTTTTATTTGAGAAAGGCTTCATTGCCCAAAGATACACAAATACTTACTTTTTTAAAAAATGTGGAAAAAAAATAACATAAAATTTACTATCTTAATCATTTTTAAGTATACAGTTTAGTAGTGTTAAGTACATTTACATTGTTATGTAACAGATCTCCAGAACTTTTTCATCTTGCAAAACTGTAACTGTATTCATTAAATAACTCCTCATTTCCCCCTCCTCCCTCATTTATACTTTTTCTCTAATAATTTGAGATTTACTTTTCATGTTTGGATATTTAATCTACCGGACCTTTTTTTTCCTTTTTGATGATGTGGGATATAAATCTCATTTGATTTCATTCAAATAGCCTGCAAATTGTCCCAGAAGCATTTATTGACCAGTTTGTCTTCCTCCTAATACCATATGCATCCTTTGTGTGGTATACTAAGGTCCCATATTTACAGGTGTCTGTTTTTACAATTTCTGTTCTGTTCCATTAATCTATTTTTGTATACATATGCTATTACCATCTAATTCCAATTACTGTAGCATAAAAATGGTTTTTGATATCTGGTAGTACAAATAACCCTGCTTTGTTCTTTTTCAAAATGATCTTTGCTATTTATATTTATATGTACTAGATGCATATATATGTCTTTCCTCCATATTTCTAATCAGCTTCATTAGAGGCATGAAAAATTCTGTTAGGATGTTATTTGGATTTATATAATAATTTGGGGAGAATGAATATTTTAATATGTTATTTATGTTGACTATTTTTCCATTTACATTGGAGAGTTTTATTCTTCTGGAGAGTTTTCTATTTAAAGTCTACACACATCTTACAGAGTTTATAATTCCTGGGTGATAGTTATTTTTGCTTCTTCTGGCATGTGGTGATTCTCATTTTTTTAAAAAAAGTTGTAGTCTACCTTTTCCCAATTCTGATTTGCCCTTACCTACTTTATTTTATATTTTCATTGCATTTATTATTGTATCCCAGACAAATTTACCTGTTTATTATGTTCGTTGTTATTACCTGTCTCCCTCACTCTCTTCCCTAATCTAGAAGGACAGGGATCCATCTTTTATTTCTTGACATCATAGTGAGCACTCATATTAATTCTAATAGCGCTTTATCTGATTTTCTTTGAGTTTTGGGGCATAGATGTTTATATTATATGCAAATAGGTTTTGGCATCTTTTCCTTTCCAAATTGTTTTATTTTGTTTTTCTTGTATTGCATTGGCTAGGACCTCTAGTACTATGTTGAATAGTACCAATGATTTCCTTCATTATTATCTTGTTCTTAACATACATGAGAATACATCAATTTTGTTACTAAGTGTAATGTTCACTATGGATTTCTGATAGGTTTTAACAAAGTAAGGAAGTTCTTTTTTGTTTCTAACTTACTAAGAGTTTCTATTTTGGAATTTTGAATTTTATCAATGGGAAAAGTTCACATCAGTTGTCTCTAGGGGAATTTTCATCATTTTGTAGAAGATACCACCAAGAGGTAGGAATATGGAACAGATGGTGGGTTGCCAAGAAAGAGAAGCTGAGAAGACCTTTTGGCATTCTTACATAGGTGAGAGACTGTTGGAGTTCAGGGTTACCAAGGCAGATTGAGCTTGAGTGGCCAAGATTCTGAAGAGACGTAAGCCCAAAAGTCTAAACCGTATTTCCCCTAGACGTTGTCACAGCTTAGTAAATAGCACAAGCCAATAGGCAGGAAAGTTGAGCAGAAAGTGGCTACTAAGAGGCTGAGAAGCTAAGCTGAGTCTTAATCAGTTTCAGTGCTAGAGATAGAGGGGTCCCGGTAAGTGCAAAATGAAATCATGAAAGGCGTTTTCCACAGCTTGTTGAGAATTGAATATTTTCCTTGCAAGAAGTGGTCCAGAGCCGGGAAGTGGTAATCAGTTGTGAATGACAGAGATGTCATGACAGGTCTGGTGAATAGAGTGAATGACAGAGAGTTTCCAAGTCCAACCTCTGTAGTTTGACCAGCGTAGTTTTTGTGACATGTGGTCAAATGTTGTCTTACAAGAGGATTGGCCTGTCTCCATTGATCAGTTGGCTGCTTAATCGTAAGCATCCTTATCATTTTGTCCAATTGGTTGCTGTAGACTTTTGCTGTAGTTGATTGACCAGGTTTCATGAAGCTATAATGGATAATACTAGCTCTGGACCATCAAACAGACACCGTTAGCTTTTTTTTTTTTAATGAATATTTGGTTTTGGACTTTGTTTTGGCACTTCATCTTTGTCCCACCATTGGGCTGAATGCTCGTGGTTGTCAAAAACAATCCATTTTTCATCACACGTAACAACACAGTGTAGAAATGGTTCGCCTTTATGTTGTAACAGCAAAGAAAGGCAAGCTTTGAGATAATATCTCTTCTTAGGCTCATTTAATTGATGCAGAAGTCATTTATCCAGCCTCTTTACCTTGCCAATTTGTTTCAAATGGTCCAATATTGTTGGAATAGTAATGTCAAACCTTGCTGCTAATTCACACATAGGTTGAGAGAGATTTGCTTGCTCTGTAGCTTTCAGCTCATCATTATCCACCTTGGTCTCAGGTCGCCCACGGGGCTTCTTTTCAAGATTAAAATCACCAGAATGGAACTTCTCAAAGCATTGACATATTGTGTATTCATTAGCCACATCCTTCCCAAACCTTTTGTTGATATTTCTAGCTATCTGTGCTGCATTGTTTCCGTGATGGAACTCATATTTGAAAATAACATGAATTTTTTTGACTTATCCATGGTTTCACAAAAATTGCTCTAAAAAATTTGAAAGATAATCATAAGCCAAAAGATGCATTTACAAGACTGAGGATGTACCATCACAATAAAAATAAAGCAAGAGGTGTCAAAGTGGAATGTCAGAGATACCAACTGTCAGATATTTCATACTTAATAACCTAATAGACTTAATCTTTTGGTCTTAAGAGCGATTTTCTAGAAAGAGTGATAATTTTCTATATTTCCACATAAAAAGAGACAGAGGTCATTTTATAATGATAAAGGAATCAGTTTAACTAGAGGATATAATAATTGTAAATACATATGCACTCAACACTGGAGCATCTAGATATATGAAGTAAATACTATTAGAGCTAAAGGGAGGGATAGATTCAAATATAATAATAGTTGGGGACTTCAGTACCCCACTGTCAGCATTAGATCATCTAGACAGAGAATCGAGAAAGAAACATAGGAATTTAACTGTACTGTAGACCAAATGGACCTGACATTTGCAGAACATTTCATCCAACAGCCACAGAATACATATTCTTCTCATCGGTACATGGAACATTCTCCAGGGTAGACCATGTTAGGCTATAAAACAAGTCTCAACAAATAAAAAAAAAATTATATCAGGTATCTTCTCAGATCACAATAGAATAAAACTAGAAATCAGTAACAAGGGGAATTTTGGAAACTACAAATACATGGAAATTAAACGCATGCTCCTGAACAACTAGTGGGCCAATGAAGAAATTAAGAAGGAAATAACAAAATTTCTTAAAACAAATGAAAATAGAAACACAGCATACCAAAACCTAGGGGATACATCAAAAGCAGTACTAAGAGGGAAGTTTATATCAATAAATGCCTATATCAAAAAAGTAGAAAGATTTCTAATAAACAACCTAACACTACACCTCAAGGAACTAGTAAAGCAAGAAAAAACTAAACCCAAAATTACTAGAAGGAAAGAAATAATAAAGAGCAGAGCAGAACTAAAGAAAATAGAGACTAAACAAACAAACAAAAAACCCCCCACAAATATCAACAAAATAAAAAGTTGTTTCTTTTAAAAAGATAAAATTAACAAGCCATTATCTAGACTAGAAAAAGAGAGAAGACCCAAATAAATAAAATCAGAAACAAAAAAGGAGACATCACAACTGATAACACAGGAATACAAAGGATCAGTAGAAACTATTATGAATAACAAACAATATGCCAACTAATTGGAAAACGTAGAGGAAATGGATAAATTCCTTTACACATATACTCTACCAAAATTGAACCCAGAAGAAATAGAAAACTTGAACAGACCAATAATGAGTAACAAGATTGAATCAGTAGTAAAGTCTCCCAAACAAAGGAAAACCCAGGACTGAATGGCTTCACTGCTGAATTCTACCATACTTTTAAAGAAGAGCTAACACTTCTCAAATGTTAAAGAAGAACCAGTTCTTCTCAAACTATTCCAAAGAAATTGAAGAGGAAGGAATTCTTTCAGACTCATTCTGTGAGGCCAGCATTACCCTGATGGCAAAACCAGACAAGGACATAACCAAAAAAGCAAATTATGGGCCAGTATACCCAATGAACTTAGATGCAGAAATCCTCAACAAAATACTAGCAAACCGAATCCAACAGCACATCAAAAAGGGAATACACTGATTAAGTGGGATTTATTCAGGGATATAAGGATCGTTCAATATATGTAAATCAGTAAATGTGATACGTCACATCAACAGAATGAAGGACAAAACCCAAATGATCATCTCAATAGACATAGAAAAGCATTTCATAAAATCAAATATTCCTTCATGATAAAAACTCAAAAATTAGGTATAGAAGGAATAGAAAGAATGTGCCTTCACACAATAAAGGCCATATATGACAAACCCACAGCTAATGCCATACTGAACAGGGAAAAGTCAAAAGCTTTTTCTTTAAGAACTAAGACAAGAATGCCTACTTTCATCACTCTTATTCAATGTAGTACTAGGAAATCCTAGCCAGAGCAGTTAGGCAAGAAATAAAGTTATGAAATAAAGGACATCCAAATTGGAAAAGAGGAAGTTAAATTGTCCTTGTTTCCAGATGACACGATCTTATATGGAGAAATACCTAAAGACTCCTTTATTTTATCAGTTTTAGAATGATAAATGAATTCACTAGAGTTGCAGGATAGAAAATCAACATGCAAAAATTAGTAGTGTTTCTATACGCCAAAAACAAACTAGGTGAAAAAGATAGCAATCTCATTTACAGTAGCTACCAAAAAACCCAACATACCTAGGAATAAATTTAACCAAGGAAGTGAAAGAGCTCTGCAATGAAAACTACATAACACTGATGAAAAAATTGAAGATCATACACAGAATGCACACACACACACACACACACACACACACACAAAAGATAGAAAGACATCCCATGTTCATGGATTGGAGGAATTAATATTGTCAAAATGACCATACCACCCCAAGAAATCTACAGATTCAATGTAATCCCTATCAAAATACCAATGACATTCTTCACAGAAATAGAAAAAATAATCCTAAAATATGTATGAAACCACAAAAAACCCCAAATAGCCAAGCAATCCTAGGCAAAAACAACAAAGCTGGAGGTATCACATTATCTGACTTCAGAATATACTACAAAACTATAGTAACCAAGACAGCATGGTGTTGGTATAAAAACAGACACATAGACCAATGGAACAGAATAGAGAACCCAGAAATAAATCCACATATTTATATCCAACTTATCTTTGACAAATGCACCAAGAATATATATTGAGGAAAGGACAGCCTTTTCAATAAACCGTGCTGGGAAAACTAGATATCCATATGCAGAAGAATGAAACAACCCCAATCTCTCATCATATGCAAAAATCCACTCCAAATGGATTAAAGACTTAAATTTAAGACCTTTAACTGTAAAAGCACCAGAAGAAAACATAGGGGAGATGGTTCAGGACATTAGGTTGGGCAAAAATTTTATGGCTAAGACTTCAAAAGCACACACAACAAAAGCAAAAAGAGACAAATGGGATTATATCAAATTAAAAAAACTTATGCACAGCAAGGGACACACTCAACAGAGTGAAGAGACCAACTGTGGAATGAGAAAATATTTGCAAACTGTTTTTCCTGTAAGAGATTAATAGCCAGAATATATAAGAAACTTAACAGCAAAAAAATAAATAATTCAATTAAAATATGGACAAATGATCTGAATAGACATTTCTCTAAAGAAGACATACAGATAGATGGCCAAGAAGTATATGAAAAAATGCTCAACATCGCTAATCATCAGGGAAATGCAAATCAAAGCCACAGTAAGATATCATCTCACCCTAGTTAAAATAGCTATTATCTAAAAGACAAAAAATAACAATGCTGGCAAGGATGTAGAGAAAAGCGTACTCTTGTACACTGTTGGTGGGAATGTGAATCAGTACAGCCATTATGGAAAACAGTATTAAGGTTCCTCAAAACTAAAAATAGAACTACTATATGATTCAGCAATCCCATTAGTGGGTATTTATTCAAAGTAAAGGATATCAGTATGTCGACTTATCTATGCTCCCATGTTTATTGCAGCACTGTTCACAATAACCAAGATACAGAATCAACCTAAATGTCTATCAGCAGATGAATGAGTAATGAAAATATGGTATATGTACACAATGGAATAGTATTCAGCCATAAAAAGAATGAAATCCTGTCATTTGCAGCAACATGCCTGAGCCGCAGGTTATTTTGATAAGTGAAATAAGTCAGTCACAGAAAGATAAATGCTGCATGTTCTCACTCATATGTGGGAGCTAAAAGAGTTGAGGTCATAGAAGTAGAGAGTTAGAATTCTGGTTACCTGAGGCAGAAAGGGTAGGGGATAGGAGTATACTAGGAGTGGGGATTGGGAAAGGTTTGGATAACTGATACGAAACTGTAGCTATTAATAGATAGGAAAAATAAGTTCTAGTGTTTTGTAGCAATGTAGTGTGACTACAGTTTACAAGAATTTATTGTATGTTTTCAAATACCTAGAATAGAGGATTTTGAATGTTCCCAATACAAAGAAACGATGAATGGTTAAGGTGGTGGTTATGCTAATTACCCTGATTTGATCATTACACGTTCATTCTATACATACATCAAAATATCATTCTGTATCCCATAAATATGTACAATTATTTTAATTAAAAAATTTTTAAAAACTGTTATTTTTCAAATGATAAAAAAGAATTATTTTGTAGAAAGTGTTAATTTTCTGTATTGTTTTATTGAAAATATGTATATAAAATCTGTAGTTTTTGTTTGCTTCAAGAGAAATGTCCCAGTATAGTTTATATATTGATTATGCACATCTTAATGAATTAAGAATAGTACTTTAAATATATTAAATTTATTTACTGAGCCCCTGATTTTCTAAAGTAGGCTGCATTAATTTCATGTGATTGATCCAAGTAGATCAAACTGACTGTCATATTGTTCTCCTCATTTCAGCTTCCCTTTACAACTGTATCAGAGAATGAATTAATTTCCTAAGAAATCACTAAATACTACTCTGAAGGGTTTAGAAATAAACAGGGTAAGTTTAATATCCCATTAAATACTACCTGGATTTTTACAGTGAATTCCTATTTTCAGCCTGTACTGTGCCAGGCAACAAGTTGGACACTGAGAAGAACATTCTCACTTTTATTTTCTGTACTTGTAGTGGTTTTCAATCTTCTTTAGGATCAGGGCCCCTTTGAGAGTCTGCTTTAAGCTGTAGATCTTTTCACAAACATTCACACATGTCCAAAGCTTCTGAAAATCCCCTAAAGCTTACAGAGCCTGGGAAACCCTTTGCTCTGCAGTTTTTACGAGATTTTTACATGCTTTGTTATTGTTTTAAATATCAGAACTCTGTGAATTAGTGGCTGGTGCTGATATTTTACAGTGAAGAAACTGATGCTCAAATGTGACTTGTAACACAGCTCTCAAATGTGAGGCTAGAATTGAAGACTCTTCCAAATTGCAATAATTTCGTAATATTACAAAATTTTTGTCATTGTAATTAAATGTTTGAAGGCATCAGCATTTTTTAAGGTTCTTGCCTAACCCTAACCCTAACCCTTGCTCTAACCCTAACCCATTTGTTTTGTCAAATTGCTCCCTATATATTGTGTCAGCTTTTCCTCATTGTCAGCAAGTGAGCATGCCTGTTTCAGTACATTATCATGTTGAGTGTTCCCCACCCCAGTGTTTGCTAAATTGATGTGCGTGTAATGGCATTTCATTTTAATTTATTTCTTTGTTGTATTTAGGGTTCTCTGTCCACTTATCCATTGGAGTCTTACCAATTTTTATATCATTACGTTAATATGTTAAGAATATTAACATCATGTTTTTTTACCAATAATTTAGCTTTTCTACTTGCCTTTTCATTTTATATGATTTGTTTATATATAGAAGTTCTGAAATGTTTAAGTATTCAGATCTTTTTCCTTTAATTTTTTTCCCTTTTTTAACTGTAGAAATATCCAAACATTTGACATATTATAGTGAATGCAGACAGACACATATACGTATTTACAGATTTTTAAAAACATAATGGAAATCTAAAAGATTAAAAAAGGAACGTCATTTAAGTTGTAATTATTTGACTTCTTTCTGTCCTGTGTTTATTGGCTGTTGGTCTTTCATCTTCTTTGAATATTTTAGAACTATTTAATCTTTCATAGTTTTATAGATGATGTTATGCAGAAATCTGACTTTTTTCTACTAAAATAGATAATTAGTTCTGTTAGCATTTATTGACTGTTTCTTTTTTTACCCACTGATTGCAAAGTCTACCTTTATCATATGTAAGATTCCCATATATATGTGTATTTAGCTGTCTGTACTAATTTTCCTTTGATCTAATTCTCTATCCCTGCATAATTATCATATTGTTTTAATGTTATTGTAGCTTTAAAGACTTTTATTAGTCTTTCAAAAATGTACATCCTATTCTTTGGTATTAATTCTCACAGATTAACTTTAGAATATATTCTTCAAGTTAAAAAATAAATGTATGAAGGATTTTGATTAGAATTGTATTGAGTTAAAGGTTCATTTGGGGGCAAATTGACTTCTCTATATGAGTACGTCTTTCTGAGTGTTTTGTATTTTTGTTCATTTCCTCCAGCCTTTGCCTTCTTTATGTTTCTTCTATGTATAAGCAACTTGGAATTAGGAGATTTTCTCTATCTCTGTCCTCTTTGGGACTTTTCTCATGCTGTCTGGCTCTCAGGAGCTTCTTTTGCTTGTCCTTTCACTAGAAAGTTGGGGTTTCTTTCTCTCCCCCTCCTCCACTGTTATGCCCCTTGGGGCCCTCCTGGATTAAAGCAATAAGGGAAAAAAAAGAGAGAAATACGTAGTAAAGATTCCTCCCACATTCTTTACACTATCCTGGCTCCTGTTTCAGTTCCTCAGGACAGAAGGAAGGCTTCTTTTAGGCTTTTGGGTGTGCTGCCTCCGTAGTGCAGCCTCATGACCTTAGACTGGCTTCAAGGCGGGTCTGCAGAGAAAAAGAAAAACCAAAAAGAAAAGGAACTGGGAACTCCCCTCTTACTGCCCCAACCACCCTCTAGCTCACAGATGCTTGTTTTACTCCAGTTAGAAAGAGGGGGTTTCTCTTGGAGTTTTTGCTGTGTGTGCTTGCCGCCTAATTCTGGAGCTCCACCTACCCTTAGGTCAAAGTGGTAGATAAAGGAAGGATTTTTTTTTTTTAAAGTAAACTCACTGCTATATTGGTTATTCTTCACGTTTTGACTTTCCTCCCTGATGTACCTGTCATTGTTAACTTTTTACAGTGTTCAGGGAGTGGCTTTTAGTATTGTGTCCAGAGTGTTTAGTTGTAATCAGTGAGGGAGATAGGCTATAGTGGGCTTACTGTCCATCTTGACCTTTACTGAAAATCAAATTATTTCATTTTGAAAGTAATTCTTGTTGAAATTCTTGTTCCTTAATTACTGCATTTTAAGAACAGATTTCTGTTGCTTTATGTATATATTGACCTCTTGAATCTCTCACAAGATACCAATTAAAGTGAAGAATATTTTCTTTCTTTGTTGCCTTAGTGTATTTTCTTTGGGTCGTGCCTCTGCTTTTTAACCTTAGTACCTCTCTTGGTTTTTGTTAAGTGGCTGGTGACTCCTGACTTTCTTCTTTACAGTATTTTCAAATGAAAGTCACAATCAGTGGTTGTCCAACTTGAATGTGTATAGCAATCACTTGGGGCCTCAGTTAAAATGCAGATTCCTGGCCCCATTCACAAAAATCTGATTCAGTATGTCTAGGGTATGGCACATAGAAAACCTTAGATGATTCTGATATGCTGGTAGTTAATGATAGCCCTTGAAATCTTGGTAACTGGTGTAATTCTGTAAAGGTCAATATTCTCCTTCACAGAACGCGGTCTTACCCACTGAATGTCATGGCTGACCACAGGACTCTGCAGTTGGCTTCCCACTTGCTGTGGTGAGTGGGAGGTGGGCTTTCTTTTTTCTTATCATGCACTTGAAGAGACAAGGCTAACAAGCTGGGACCTGTCTCTCAATTTCTGCTGTAGGGAAGGAATTTTTCTGCAGGGAGAGTTCTGATTGGTTCTGTGTTGTCTTCTTTTTTTTTTTTTTAACCCTTTCCATTGAGATTGTCTGCTATTATCTCCGTCTCAAAGTTCACACTGTAAGCCCTCAGACAAAGACTTTAGACTTGTAATAAAAGCTGTGGCATTAACTTATTTACCAACAGAGTTTTACTGGCCGTCTTTGGTGGTTTTTCGCTATGTTGTTCTGTGGCCTGCCCACATTCCCAGGCCCTCCTGACATGAGGTGTTTAGTAGGGAGAAGAGATAGGCGATGGTCTCAGTCTGCCATCTTAAACTGAAAGTCCACTGTTAATCTTAAAGTAATGTTGGTTTCTAATGTGCCAGGAAGTATTTCGATTGCACTCTCACATAAAATAATCATCGTAAAATCTGTAGCAGGATCACTGCTTACTCATACTCAGGTATGCAAAGAAAATGTAGCTGCTTTATTTTTCTATAACTCATCTTTTCCTTTTGATGAACCCTGGTCATTGGATAGCTGGAGGAAGATTACTAAATTTACTCCAGTCTGCTAAACTCTTTGGATATTTCAGTCTCTCGATACAACTTATGTAAATATTGTCTCTTTCCTTCCATCTTCCCACAAAAGAATTCAGACTTATGAGTTGGGTGTGTTTGTCTTGTGTGATCTTGTAATGGTGGAAGGATGCCAAGACCCTCAGCCTATGTGCTGTCTTCTCTGGTTTCTCACTGGTCTGTCCTTTAAAGTGACTGATTGGCTGCTCCCTGGACTTGTAACCACTGAGGTGCTATCAGAACTGTCCTTGGGTGTTCTAGTTTACAACTGATGTTACTTGAGGTCTGTTCTTCTGGCTCCTAGGATGCATTGGCCATCTTCCCTGGTGTCACAGATAGCCTGAGGTCTGGCTTGGACTTCTCATCTCCTCCCCAATCCCCATCCCACCTAGGTGTTCTCTCTTCCAGGCCTCTGCTATGGACTTGCTTTGCCCCTATCACAGTGACCTCTTTTGGCAAATTCAACATCCAGCATCTTAAGTTACCGTTCCTGTACTACTTTAAAGCGCCCAGGAATTTCCCAGTACCTCCCATGGCACATGGGAGAGAAGAGAGATGCCAGAGCTGATCTTACATTCTTCCTCAATCTTACCGTGATTCTGTGCATACATTTTGGTTTGGCTATCTCCAGCTTGTGCTGAGTGTGCATAGGGGGAGGTAACAGGTTGATGGTGTTTGAGTGTGTGTGCACGGGGGTATGTGTGTGCATGCACACGTGTGCTGATGCGGTAGGGAATGCTTCTGGATGGCAGTCACTTTGCACAGTCTCACCATGAAGCAGAGCAGAAACCCTTCCAACTCCTAGATTTCCTTATTCCATCAGATATTCCTTTTCTTCTGCAGCCTTTTTCTGGAGAAGGCGAAGGGAGTATTGGTCACTTGCATCTCCTGTCTGGTCTCACTCCTTTATCCCATAATCTCACAGTCCTTTGGCCAGAATCAGGAGTTTGGGACTATAATTTTTACTTTATCTAGGTTATATTAATATCATCCCTCTACCCTAAGTGGTAGGCCTCATATTCTGTCATGAGCAGAATGGGTATCTGCTCTATACTGTGGAAGAAACTATAATCCTACTCTTTCAATCTTGGCCAGAAAATATTATCATTTTAAAAATCCCTTCTTTACGAAAGCCAGACTTTCAAGGCTTTTACCTTACTGCAAAATTTTCTTTAATTCATAAGGTAAATATTAACTATTTCTCTTTTCATTTCTAAACTTCACCAAGGAAATGGATGCTACTCATAGAGCAGGGGGGAAGTGAGTGGAAGGAAATGCAAATGAGAAAAGCATATCAATAACTGTTATCATAATCATTAGAGTATACACTACACTCATTACTCTTCTTTCTTCAGAATTTCCTTGGCTTTTCTTACATTTACCCTTTTGATTGTAGTAGTGATTCTTACATGATTATGTTTCTAAAACATATTGTAGGGTTTTTTCCTTATTTGTTAAAGAGACAGGGTCTTCCTCTGTTGCTCAGGCTACAGTGCAGTGGCACCACTGTGTCTCACTGTAACCTCCAACTTCTGGGCTCATGCAATCCTCCCACCTCAGCCTCCCTAGTAGCTAGGACTACAGGCTCACGCTACACACCATTCCTAGCTAATTTTTAAAAAAATTCTTGCAGAGATGGGGGTCTTGCTACATTGCCCAGGCTATTCTTGAACTTCTGGGTTCAAACGATCCTTCCACCTTGGCTTCCCAAAGTGCTGGGATTATAGGTGTGAGCCATGATGGCCAGCCCATATTGTAGTTTTTGTTTGATTTGCATTAAGCCTATAACTTTGATATCAATTTTTATCTTAATTATAGTTTTCCCAAACAGGAAAATAGTATGTGCCTTTGTTTTTTCAAATCTTCTTAAAATATTTATCAGTAAGGTTTTGTAAAATTTTAAAATGTGGATTTAAAATACAAGTTTCACATTCTTTTTAGGGAATTTTTTCTTTTTAATATTTTTGTGTTTACAAGAGCAAAATCTAGCTTGCAACTCACTTCCTTCTGCCTTGTAACTCTTCTCTGTGTGTTCCCATAGCACTGTGTTTGTCTTTTGTTGAATTCTTCATATTTCTATTTATTAGGTTGTGATCAGTTCAAGGCAGGGAATCAGGTATTGCTTGTCTTTATTTGCCTTATTGCCTAACAAATTCCTGCTCATGAGAAGCATGGGGAAATTAGCAATTCCTACACTCCTTGCCTGATTTATTTTTTTCCATAGTCCTTGTGTTCTAACATACTATATTGTTTACTTATTTGTTGTATTTATTGTCTGTCTCCTCCCACAAAATTATAAATGCCTTGAAGGCAAAATTTTTTAACTGTTTTACTTACTACCGTATTCCTAACACCTAGAAAAGTACCTGGCACAAAGGGACCAGTGAATATTTGTTGACCGAATTGTTGAAATTTAGGTAATTGCCTAAATTATATGGTATCATCTGCAACAGCAGTCCCCGACCTTTTTCACACCAGGGACCAGTTTCATGGAAGGCAATTTTTCCATGGATGGGGGGAGAGGAGACGGTTTGGGGATGATTCAAGCGCGCGCATTGTGTTTATCATGCGGTCAGACCTTTCTGCTAATGAAAATCTGTATTTGCAGCTGCTCCCCAGCGCTAGCATCACCACCTCAGCTCCACCTCAGATCATCAGGCATTAGATTCTCTTAAGGAACGTGCAACCTAGGTCCCTCACGTGTGAGGTTTACAGTAGGGATTGTGCTTCTATGGGAATCTGATGCTGCTGCTGATCTGATAGGAGGCGGAGCTTATGTGATGAAGTGATTGATGGGGAGCAGCTGTAAATGCAGATGAAGCTTTGATCACATGCTACTCATCTCCTGCTGTGCAGCCCTGTTCCTAGCAGGCCATGGACAGGTACCAGTCTGCAACCCTGGGAGTTGGGGACCAGAGATCTATAAAATATGGCCATGCATGGTGGCTCATGCCTGTAATTACCATTTGGAATATTTGTCGTCTGTAGCATGCGAATGTGAGAGTTCTTTAGCTTTTGCTGGGGCTTTAAAAAAAATCGTTTATAGAGGTCAGCCTATCTTTTAATTCTTCTTTTAATCCCTCCAGTGTGCAAGCTCCCCCGTTCTCTGAATTGATGCATCTGCTCTTGGCCTAAAGAATGCTCTTCTCTGCCATGCTTTGCTCGTTTAACACCTACTGTCTTTCAGGTCTCTTTCTGGTCCCTTTATTTTCTAACTTTCATTTTGAGAATTTTTAACTATATACAAAAGTAGAGAGTATGATGAATCCATGACCATTACTGTGTATCCATTACCCAGCGTCAGTAGCTGTCAGGATTAGGTCTCTATATATCAAAATAGCTTTTCTTAAAATCCAGTAATTACCTTTTATTATTTCTTCATAGCACATTAACATAGTTTGCAATTGTGTATTTAATGTCTGTCTTCTTCATTAGATTATAAGCCCCATAGAAGCATGAGTTTCTATTTTCTTTATTGTGATATATCCAATGTCTTATACAGTGCATGAAGCATGATAGGCTCTCAAATATCAAATGAATGAACGATTAAATAACTGAAAAGGTTGCTCAGGGATTTGAAAAGAGGAACATTTGATGGAAACCTTTTGAAAAACAAAGATTGAGAAGAATGACTTGGGCAGCCTTACATTAAAACCATAGGTACAGTCTTAAGCTCAGATCATATACCTATTAAGCAACCTTCATGCTCTTAATTGTTTTTTTCCAAGTAAGCTTCTGTGGTGGAAAGCAAATTCAGTGACCTCCTGACAAAAATATTAGTTGAATTCATAAGATATTGTCCATATTAAATGACTTAAATTAGCTTTGGGGAATCAATCTAGAGTAAGGTACAATGATCCACTGAGGTACTAGACCTTTGGGGCTGAGACATCAAGCTCCCTGATGGCTCTGTAAAGAAGTTACAATCGTGAAGCCCTTGCCCAGCCATCAGCCTGTATCTCTTGTTTGCTATATAGCTTCATTTGATGAAATTTAAGAAAACTGTTTTTCTCCTCAAATTGCTGTTCTCTCCTAATTTTTTGGTACTGTTTTGAAGCAGTAGCCATGGTTACAGAGGCTCCTTGGGAGCTTTAAAAACATCAGTCAGTTTCACAGCTGGAAGCAGAGTGATCTAGATAAAAGCTTAAGAATAAAGCTTACTGAGGTTTTTTTTCCCCCTGTTATAACTGAGTTCTTTCATTAGGGAGCACTTTGCATAAAGTGAAATGTTCTTTGTTCCCACTAAAGTAGACAACATTTTAATTTAAATTAACAGTAAATTAGCACCTGGCTCCTTTTTTAGAGTCTGGTAAAGAGAGGTAATACTACCATTCACCTGTCCTTCACCTGAACCTTCCCTGTCTCTATCCTCTCCTTTCTTATGTCTGTTTCTTACCGTCTTTCCTGTGCCAATAGTGAGAGATAGTAATACTGACATTTGGGGCTCAGGATGGATAAAGTTGTGAAGTTGTAGCTTTGGGTTAATGGGGGCGGGAGGGAAAGGAATAAAGTAGCAATAAAAGCTTGGTACAGTGGTACCAGGAGTAAGGATCAAGAAGAGTCAAGGACTAGCACATGTCAGAGGGCCAGAATAAGTGATTTGTTAGAAGTAAAGCTTGACAGCAAGCATTGTCTTGATGGGTGCCATTGTTGAGAAGGGAAACGAAACCCATATTTATTAAACATCTAGTATGTATTAAATACCTGCATGGTACGTTTTACTGTATCATGCTCTCTCTTACACTAGAGTGAAAGTATTCTGAGAAATTTAGGATGACTGATAATTTTTTTCTTTTTGATAGTTTTCTATTCTGAAACTGTGCCTCCTTAACTTATAGCTGGTTAGCATCATCTTGTTTCTTCGTGTGATCTAGACCAGGGATTGACAAACTACAGCCTACGGGCCAAAAACAGCCTGTAGCCTATCTCTTGTAAGTAAAGTTTTACTGGAACACAGCCACAGTGCCCATTAGCTTGTGTATAGTATATGGCTGATTTCATATTCAAATAGCAGCATTGAGTAGTTGTGACAGAGACCCTATAGCCTGCAAAACCTAAAATATTTACTGTGTGGCTCTTTACAGAAAAGTTTGCCAACCCTGATCTAGATGGACAGGTTCAGTCCACTTGGACTGGATATGGGAATGGTTATATTGGGGGAGAGCACAGTCTTAGGTTATAGTTCTTGTGGACGTTAGAATAGTGGCAGCATAAAAGGATGCGTAGTGGGTCTTCTGGGTCCTTCTTTATCATAAATCCAAACCAAGAATGTGAAAAGAAACTCTAAATGTAAACATTGCAATTTTTTCTGACATTTCTTTGCCATTTTCTACTCCTGCAGGTATACCTATATCCATACTGTCTCATGGACTTACTCTAATTCTGTTATTTATTCATTTACTTACATAATATAGATTTACACAAATATTTTAATTGGACGTGACCTTGGTGGTCACATGCCTCAACATCCTTATTTTTACCAATGGCAAAACCGGAGTCCCTTAGAAGTTGTCATATGCCTGGTATCACAAAAGCAGATTAATGGCAAGTCCTGGGATTAAAACCTTGGTTCTTTGAATAACTATTGTCATGCATACAGGCATTCACGTATGAAGCCTGCCCTATAAGACCTCACCCAATGTATATCTTTAGCTCTTGAAGAATCCAGATATTCTTATGTTGCTATAAATAGGTTACATAAGCTTGTTTAAATGTTTTTCTTTTGTGAACTGAACAAACTGAAATTTGTAATTTATAATAAAAATACTTAATTTATGATTTCATAACTTAATGAAAAAACTTTGAGAAAATTAGATATAATTTAACTAAAAAGACAAAAGGGATATACCAGAAATCATAGCCATTTTACTTTCATATTCCTGTTGGGGATATTGCTGTCACAATTGGGGCAGAGTCATTATTTTCCTCAAATACAATATTAAAAAGGCCTCTCCCTTTATTGCATCAGAAAGTAATCACAGAATTTCTTCTCGCTGATTCCCTGGGGACCCATTTTAGACAAGAGAAATCCTAAGAGAAACTTGCACAAATGATATACACTGGAAACTAAACTACAAAAGCAGATACTAGCATCCTTTTGGTTTATTCTGCAGATAATTTATAAAACCCTAACACTGATATTATTTGCCTGTTTTTAATTAACCTCTGAAGAATTATGTAATTGTTCTTTCTTTCCCTCTCTGTGGTAAGTCAGGCCCCTCAACTTTCTTTCCTTTTACGTTTGAAAAGTGTTTTAAATTTTTTTCTTAGTAACACAGATACTGAACAAATTCATGTTGTAGCTCAACGTACTTAACCCATCAACCAATCTAATTATGACTTAAGATACAATGAGACTACGTTCCACATTTAAAATACATGACTGGTATTTAACCTTTCAGAAATTTAAGCCATTATAGTCATTCAATTGCTCATATTTACTTTTGTGTTTTTATTGAAGTCCTATTTCCAAATGGATTGTCCACATGAAGAAAATTGGATGATTCAAATGTTTGTTTAAATTTGAAATTCTAAATAAATATTTTCATTACATTTGGTTCATTAGAATTGAGATTGACATTATGTAATGATAATGGTTTGGTTATCACCTATCTGCAACTCTGATTTATCAGCATAGTTTAATTATCTAAGCTAGTACTCTTCA
>RJWJ010017843.1:0-25119 GCA_004363605.1 Indri indri | reverse complement strand
TTAGCTATAAGGGTAACCCTGTTATTTAGGCTTTGAGAGTTTTTAATATTGTCAACAAGAGGAAAATACAATTGGAAGGTTCACATTTAATTCCAAGATGTTAAATGTCTATTAAGGACTCTATAGGAAATGATAAACCTCTTATCTCCAGGAGAGGGGCAGAGAGCCTATGATATTAGAAACCTACCTGAGCCAAGAAACATCCTTGACGGTCAACAGAGTTTGACCTTCCTGTAGTTGTGGAGTCCGTATGACTTGATTCACCAAGTGCTTCCTTTGTGCCAGGCACTGTGTGCTTGGTCTCCAGCGTATAATGGTAACCAGGCGAGCTCTGTGAAGACCCAGAACATGGAGACCTTTTAACCAAAGGTGCTCTGAGTTGAGATGTCACAGTAGAATTCAAAGATGAACTCATGTTTGTTCCAACTGCCCCTGTCTCAATAAAACAACGCTGTATGTTCCTTTAAACATCCTGTCAATGTGCTTATTAGATTGTTGAGGGAGCAAAAAGCAGCTTACTAAACATCGTGTAAACCAAAATAGAGGCAGATGGGATTGTGGCTGCTTTTTTCCCCTTTAATTTTCTTATCTGTGGTTTCACATCTGTGTTTTTTTTACAGTTTTGTTTATCTGTGTTTCCTTATTCTACAATGGAACTATGTATTAAATTATAAAACACAATTTTAAAAGGTTATATTTAAAAATGCTTTTTCCTCAGAGTATAAATTTTGGGGGGAATTCCACATTTCCCCCTTTTCTCAAAAACATCCAAAGAATTGATCCATTGTCTTCTTTACTTTCTAGTTGCTACCACCTAATTTTTCTCACGTTTTTTTTTTTTTTTTTTACTTCTCAGGGTTTTCCACTTCTATTTTTTCCTATTGATCCTATTGTTTGTTTTGAGAATTTTATTATTAGTTACTGGAGAGAAATATAGAGCAACAAAAATCATAAGCATTGGGCCAGTTACAAAGGTTAAAGAAATCTCAGATGAGTTCTGGTTATCCAGCTCTGTTCCATAGTAAAATAAAAACAAGATTGGGCATTTAAAGATGTTTACATAATTCTTCAATTTTTATATAATTCTTTTACCTAGGAATAAATATCATTTATTAAGCACTTACTATGTATAAGTCACAATGCTAAGTACTTTATGTGCATCATTTTATTAAGTCATCACAACTGTCCTAAGAAGTGAGTACTATTATTATACCCATTTTACATATGAATAAATTGAGCCTCGCATAGGTTGACATTCATAAATTTATATTGGGTTAATATGATGCTGAAGTCTGGACTTTACTGCCTCATATTTGTTATCTGTCTGGCTCATCTAAGTGGTCACATGAGATAGGACATGATGACTTTTAGGGCTGATCGCTACTTGGTATATACCAGTACAGCACACTGGCCTGCGTTTATTTTGATTGGCCTCTGCCTGGGCTGTAGGATTTTGTTACTTTGTATGAGCCCCTGATTACTACTGCAAATTTAGGTTAAGTAAAATCCTAGAGCCTTCCAGAATTATTAATATGTGAATATTATATTCACATTTGTGTTTATTATAATAAAACATCATTTTAAGCTATTACCAATTGTCTACACATTTATTGAAGTTAGAGAGTATCTTATACAGCTTTGATGGTTTTATAATGTCCAAAGCACTGGTGTTCAGTATTCATATGTTGAATGAATGAATCTTTGCACATAATTGTTAATGTATTCAAAAACCAAATTTCTCTATCTTTAGGCCAGAGAGGGCCGGACCACCATTGTGATAGCTCATCGTTTGTCTACAGTTCGTAATGCCGATGTCATTGCTGGTTTTGATGATGGAGTCATTGCAGAGAAAGGAAATCATCATGAGCTCATGAAAGAGAAAGGCATTTATTTCAAACTTGTCACAATGCAGGTAGACTTTAACTCTAGAATTCTTCTAAATTATCTCAGTGATAAGCTGATTTTTCTGTGTTTAATTGCTAAAAATAAATATTAATGTTATTTGATTTGATTATCTTGAAAAGTAGGAAAAAATACTTGAATGATTCAGGATCAGACCCATGTTTTAGATATTTTTTTCTCTTGAAAGGAGGTGAAATAAAGAAAGATAATTAGATAAAATTTTTAAAAGGTTTAAAGGTGAGCTCTCCACTATAGTAGCCACCAGCCACATGTGGCTATTGAGCATTTACACAGAGTGGTTCAGGCTGGGCGCGGTGGCTCACTCCTGTAATCCTAGCACTCTGGGAGGCCGAGGTGGGTGGATTGCTCAAGGTCAGGAGTTCGAGACCAGCCTGAGCAAGAGCGAGACCCTGTCTCTACTAAAAAAAATAGAAAGAAATTATCTCGACAACTAAAAATATATATAGAAAAATTAGCAGGGCGTGGTGGCACGTGCCTGTAGTCCCAGCTACTCCGGAGGCTGAGGCAGTAGGATCGCTTGAGCTCAGGAGTTTGAGGTTGCTGTGAGCTAGGCTGACGCCACGGCACTCACTCTAGCCAGAGCAACAGAGTGAGACTCTGTCTCAAAAAAAAATAAAAATAAACAGTGGTTCATCTGATTGAAGTGTTGTAAGTAAAAAATGCACAGCAGATTCCAAAGACTTAATACAAAAAAAGAATGCAAAATATCTCAATAATTTTTATATCGATAACATGTTGAAATTATAATATCACTGAATATCAATAATATCTTAGATATATTGGGTGAAATAAAGTATATGATTAAAATTGATCTTACCTCTCTCTTTTCACATTTTTTTAATGTGACTACTAGAAAATTTTAAATGACAAGTATGGGTCACAGTACGGTTTGTACCATATTTATGTTGACAGCACTGGTCCAAAGCAAATTTGACTGAGACAAACACCCACAAAAGAAGATGATTACATAAGATACATGGACTGGACGCCATGTTATTTCAGCATATTCAATGGCAATCCTTCTTGTTTAGTGATTTTCAGTTTCAAGTATCTCTATCTGTCTCTTACACACACACACACCAGCTATTTAACTTTACCCTTTCCTGTAATTAAACAAATTACCATTTTCCTTGATAGCCAGTGTTCAGTGATTAATTTTCATTGGTTAATGGAGCCTAACCAGCTTATGCATATTTCTTGTTTATTTTAGACAGCAGGAAATGAAATCGAATTAGAAAATACAGTTGGTGAATCCAAAAGTGAAATCGATGCCTTGGAAATGTCTTCAAATGAGTCAGGATCCAGTCTAATAAGAAAAAGATCAACTCGCAGAAGTATCCGTGGATCACAAGCCCAAGACGGAAAGCTTAGTACAAAAGAGGCTCTGGTATGAAGAAAGATGTCGAGTTTTATGTTTTGAAACCACCCAATATGGCTCTCCTAGTTTGGTGGGCTGGGGCTGAGCTTGTAGGAGTGGGAATCAGAAAAGGTGATCCAGAATCCTCCTGTCCCATCCCCCAGAATGTTTCACAAACCAAAATATCAACATTTTAAAATCAAGTTAGAAATAAATAAATAATTAATTAATTTAAAAAATTGGGTTAGAATTTAAGAATGAGAATTTGCAGGACAAGATTTTTAGAATTAGAATTTGTAATGTAAAGAGACCATAGTGAGTCTTCAAATATCAAAATTTTTATTCCATTTATCCTTACTTAGAAATATTCTTGTCATGTTCTGAATGCCAGGTAAGAGTTAAATGATGGTGGAAACATTCATTTCTTAAAAAGTAAAACAGTATTGTAACAGAATTGGTCACCATTTTTTTGAAGCTAAATAGCTATCACTTAATAAGGAATAAGAATAGGATATATTCATCTTAAAAATTTTGTGCATATAGAACTGTACATCATAAAATCAATTATCAATTTTTTAAAACTAGCCTGTTGTAATATTTTGTGTTTTCTAGGATGAAGATGTACCTCAAGTTTCCTTTTGGAGGATTCTGAAGCTGAATTTAACTGAATGGCCTTATTTTGTTGTTGGTGTATTTTGTGCCGTTATAAATGGTGGCCTGCAACCAGCATTTGCAGTAATATTTTCAAAGATCATAGGGGTAAGTGTTTATGTCCATTTGTTTGGATTTACTTGTGAGTCCTGAGTAAAGAATGAATATGTTTGTACCCGTATACACAAGCCACAAAAAAACAAATATCTTCATATGAAACTGCCTGGCTCGAAGGTATAAGAATAGAAGTCTAATTGGGGATAGAAAAGCTAATTTGTGAACCTTCCTTTGTCCGGCCAGTTTCTATCTGAGGACCCTGGGGACCAGCTCCCTGAAATAGTCAATGTCCCTGCTGAGATGATTTCCCTATACCTGCCAAGGCTGGGTTCTAAGAAACCCTCACGAACCGTCATTTCACCAGTGTGCAAAGAGAATTCCTCTTGTGTTCGTAAGACCAGCTTGAGAATGAGCTGCTCTCTAACACACACACTTACCAAGACATGAATAGGTCTAGCGTGCTACCTCTGTAAGATGTAATTTTCATATCACTTGCTAAAATTGAAATAAAAAGCAACAGCTTCCTAAAGATTGAGGTTGACATATGTTGGTTCCACTTGATCTTAATGGTGGCATTTTCAACAGTAAAGTTACAATCTGAGCAGGAATGCTGCTTAGTGACAGATGTCCAGACATCAAGCTGAGGACAGACACCCTGGCCATAACTGCTAAAAGCATTGTGGAGTAAGAGATTGATCACGCCAAGAAGCATAAGCTAAACACTAACTTTTGATTTTATAAGACATGCATAACTGTTCAGGTCTACCCATTCCTGGCTAGTTTATTTCAGGTTGATATTCATGTTTCAGGTATTTATTCAAGAAATATTTTTTCAGTGTCTGCTCTGTGCCGGATAGTTTTCTAGTTGTTGAAAAAATACTGAGAAGGAGACAAAATGTCTGATTGCATACAGCATATATTTCAGGATGGGTGTCAGCAAACTTTTTCTATAAATGGTAAGATAGTAAATATTTTAGCCTTTACAGGCCATGTGGCTTCTGTTGAAAATACTCAACTCTGGCCTTGTAGTAAAAAAGCAACCACGTACGATATGGAAGCAAGTGAACATGGCCGTGTTCCATTAAAGCTGAATGTAAGGACGGTGACCCATAGCTTGCCGATCCCTGTTCTAACATATGTCTTACAGGTAGGGAGGTAAACTACAGCGTCATCAGGGGGAAAAAATGGAAATGGTTACGTTAGGAATGGGTTTGACTGTAACAAAACAACTTACTGATTTTATGTTTTCCTCATTCTTCATGTAACAATAAGTCTGGAGGTTGGTGATCCAGGGTTGGGGATCCCAATGTCCTAGATGTTGGGTAGGCAACCAGCTGTCTGCCTCATCGAAGCACAGTGGGCTCTGGGTCAGGTTGCTTGGCCTCATAACCTGGGGTCATCCTTTGCTGGCTCTATTACTTCAGGAAATAAGTTAACCTCTCTGTACTTTAGTTTTGCTCTGTGTAAAATACGGGTGATGATAAAATGCACTTTCAGGACATGGTTGTGAAGATAAAAGGAATAGTATACATGAATTTGTTTAGAATAATCCTTGGCACAGAGTAAAATTTTAGTGATTGTTATTTTTGTTGTTGGAATGACTAGTTAAAAAAATTTATTTTCTCTCTTCTAGAAACCTTTTTTTGTTGTTGTTTTGTTTTTTAGCAAAGGATAAAGTAGTCTGGGTTGGGTTGGGAATGCGGTTCTCTTACAAGGCTGATTTTGGTTCACCGCGAAGGAGATAATATATTTTCTTTCCCTATGGAATGGTTCTTCTCTGTGTTCCTTGGGCCCAAAACATCCTATTAGCCCTCTAACCATCTCTAGAATGGTTTCCATGTATCGTGCTAGGTCAGCTAGCTGCAGTGCTCAACCGACACTCTAACCGGCCATCCTACAAAGAAAGCTGGCTCAAAGAAACCACTTTCTTTTTGAAAGGACTGGGCTGAGTGAATAACTGTCTCTCTCTGGTTCCCCAAAACCACATCAGCAGATTTTCTCCAGATACTTCAGGACAATTTGAAATGTCCAAATAGCAAAACAGTGAATTGCTGTACAATATAGTTTGCCACCAAGGGAAGAGGAGGATATGCGTTCTAGTTTCTACTTTACACAGGAGGGGTGGCACTCATTGCTCCATGAGAGAATCTGAACAGAAAAAATATCGGATCGATTTATGAATGACAAACCCATTCTTGGCCTCTAAGGAATGCAGAATGCAGATGCCTTTAAGGTTGGCATTAGGAAAGCCAACCTTGATTTCCAGCATATACTAAGGCTCTTCTGACCCTTGAATACTGTGCTAGATGGGAAATGAGTCAGGCCCAGTATGGCTACTTCAGTGATTGAACTAAAAAGCCTTTAAATATTTTCTTGCAGATTTTTACAAGAGATGATGATTCCGAAACAAAACGACAGAATAGTAACTTGTTTTCACTATTGTTTCTAGTCCTTGGAATTATTTCTTTTATTACCTTTTTCCTTCAGGTAAATGTCTACATTTTTCTTTTATTCATTTTGGGAAGTGCATCGTTATTCAACTGGGGAATGTATAAGCATCTGTGTAATTTGCCTTTTAGTAGAATTTCTCCTATCTTAACTTAGCTACTAATAGGCAAGGGTTTTTTTGAACATATTTAAACAGATGTTTTGCCTCATCTGGCTCCCTTGCTTACCTTTTCCTGTCTAAAGGAACACATTTCCTAACAAATCCTGGTAAGCCTCCCAGCTGGCTGGGAATGGCAGCATCAGTTTCAGAACTGGGCTCTTCTGGCTGCACCAGAGCACATAGTCACAGAAACAAACCCGTGGATTCAGGCTTTCTGGTTTTGCCTAGTATCCTGCTTTATCAATGGCATCAAGTCCCCCCAGTTTTGTCTAATCGGCAGCTGGGTCTCTAATGAGTCTTCTGTGTGGCACGTTCCTGTTCTTCACAGGGCTACACGTTTGGCAAAGCCGGAGAGATCCTCACCAAGCGGCTCCGCTACATGGTGTTCAGATCCATGCTGAGACAGGTATGTCTATCGAGGGCTGTGCCCTGGGATGTGCAGAGCTCCCCACTTGTGCCCCGTGGACTCCGACCGTGGGAGCCCTGTCGTGTCACCCTTACTGAGCTCACTATTGGTCATCCCTCAGTCTCATCAGAGAGAGGCACAGGCTGAGGCCCTGCTGTCTCTTTGCTGGGGGTGGAGGGCGGGGCACAAGGATCGCACCACTTTGAGACAAAGTCTCCAGGGTGGATTCACTTTCAGGCTTTTGTTTCAGCAGTTGTAGACAGTGTAGGCAGAAGGGATCCTTAATCTCTCTCATTGCTTTCCTCTTTTCTCCTGGGAACCCAGGACACTCACGTTTCTTCCCAGCAAGAGCTGTCCTTGTGCCCTTTCACTCCACAAACCAAAATTCATTCCATAGCCCATTCCTCATTGTCCAGTTTCTTTGCTGGGGATAGACTGATACCCTAACTCAAGCTGCAGTGTTACTGGCTGATGATGACTTAATGGAATGCCTCTCACATTTTGCATCTTCAAAACCCTAACAACAGACAGATGTGAATGTTTTCCTTGGGGAAGCGGGCAGGGATCATGGGAATGTAACCCAGAGCAGCCCAGTTCAAAGGGAAAAGTTTCTTTAACAATCATGAACATGTTGTATGTGACCTAATAACTTTCCATTTTAAAACCGCTAATCACTTGCTGTTGAATAAAATGATGCTCTAGAACACCAGACGTGCCAGGGCTACTTGAACCCTGGCTAAGAAGCATCAGTTTGCTGTGTTAAGATTTCTAGGGGACATTCACATTTTCCCAGCTGTCTTTGGTTCCTCAGCCCTCTCCCACTCCTCCCACCATCACTTAAAAAGAAGACATATTTATGGGAATTGCTGGCTAGTGACTGACCGAGCCAGAACTGAATCTGGTGAGAGAGAGCACTGCTTGATGGGGACCCTGTCCTCGAACTCTCAGGTCAGATCATATTTATAACTCAGATTCCACTTAGGCTCAAGGCTGACCTTGGTCTAGGGCCAAATGCTCCATTACCCAGCCAGCCTCCAGGCCAACTCCTAGGTCCATTATACTTTGGGAGCTGAGCTGACAGTTTGTGTAATGGCCTGTCCATAAATTGTTAAGTGAGGGCAAACATACATTAAGTGCCGTCTGCTTGTAAGGCATGTTACTAAGTATTGTAGTGCATTCAAACCTGAACGATCCCTGTCTTAAAGGAAGTTACAGTCCAGTGGGGAGACACTTGAAACACTTAAGAATGTTGAAAAGTAAATTGATACATGCTATAATAAATTATAGCACCTTATTTAAAAAAAATGTTTTGGGGAAAAATGGTAGCTATTCCTTCAATCCAAATCACTAGTTCAAATTCACAATCTTGTCAGTATTTCTGTATTTAAAAATATAAGTGGCTTTACAAAGAAAATTCAGTTTGGGCTGAATGTTACATTTTTAATCTAGATTGCTTTTGTTGATATGTTTTTAACTGAATTCATTTCTTTAACTGCTTGTTCAACTACTCTATTGGGTGTCTAATAAGTGTTTCATACTTTAACATTTCTAGAATTTAACTTTTGACTCACTTCTCCCACCTGGCTTAGTTCTTACCTGTTCTTCCCACATATCAGTAAGTGACAGCTCCCTTCTACCAGTTGTTTAGCCTAAAAACCTTGGAGTCATCCTTGACTCCTCTCTCTCTGTTTAATATTGTAGAAGCCTCCTAATTGGTCTCGCTGCCTCCATCCTCAAGCCAGTAGGGTTGGTCACCTTATAGCAGCTGGAGTCATTCTTCTAAAATGCAAGTTAAATCACATCCTTCTGCCCAAAACCTGCTAAAGGATGCCTGTAGCTCTCAGGGTGAAGTCTGGAGTCTTTGTCTCCAAGGCCATACGTGATGTAGCCCCCACTGCTTCTCAGACTTTATCTCCTACAACTTCAGCTTTTTCCAACACACAGTCCACTCCACATCCAGTGACTCACTGCGTAAAGGTGCGGAGGGGAACGTCAGGGGAGCCACACGAGGACAGAAATCAGTCCAGAGGAAGAGGCAGCTTTTACAAATTCACACAAAGGCTATGTTTAGGCTACGGCTTTAAGGCTTTCTTACTAGCGTGTGAGCAGATCAAGTGGCCTTTGCCTCAGGGCCCCTGCACGTATTGTTTCTTCCTTCAGATATTCTCATCCTTTCCTTCACTCAGGTCTCTATTCAAATGTCACCTTAGAGACGTCTTCTCTTTCCCCTCCCAGTCTCTGAGATAGCACCTTCCCCCCTGGTGTGTCCTTTGTCCCTTGCTGTTTTTCTTCATAGCGTTTATTACCACCTGACGTGGTATACACGCGTTTACTCGTGCCTTCCATCTCTAGAACCTAGGCTTCATGAAAGCAGTCACTTGGTCTTTTTTGTTTACTGTTGTATAGACCACCACTTAGAAATCATGCTTGGGACAAAGTAGGCATTCAAAAAAATTTTGACAAATGAAATGATTTATTTATGTTTGTATATTAAATCTCTTTCTTGCCTGTTGAATGTCACATCCTAAGTTCTAAATGCAGAGAATAGAAGTGATAAACAAAACTGACCCTGTCACTGCCCTCCTGGAACTGAGAGTCTCATGAATATGGTTTGAAGATAATAAAATCATGTTCTGTGCTACAGGATGTGAGCTGGTTTGATAACCCTAAAAACACCACCGGAGCTTTGACTACCAGGCTTGCCAATGATGCTGCTCAAGTTAAAGGGGTACGTGCCTCTTTTCTGATGGTGTTTGTCTAATTTGGCCATTTTGAACCTCAGCATGAAACCAGTTTTCTCCTTACAGGTGTTAGTTCTCGTCATCATTAAGAAAATGTTGAATAAACATCTAACCTACAAACATATCATGTGCTTTTTATAGCAAAAATGTTAACTATTTAAATATTATACACTGTAGAATACAAAGATAACAAAGCATTCTTTCATTGCAGTGTTATTCATGCTATTAAAATGATGCACACAGAAGAATAGTTATTTAGAAAAGTAAGTATTTATCAGCAAACCATGCAGCAGTAGTCTGTTTTAGAGTTCAATCAACAGAAAATTGTTGCTACTGAAGAAAGGATGTACGTGGTTGCTGTATGATAGTTTAGGGGCATTATAGGCTGTTCTCAGTGGCTCACGCCTGTAATCCCAGCACTTTGGGCGGCCAACGCAGGAGGATCACTTGAGGCCAGGAGTTCAAGACCAGATTGGGCAACATAGCAAGAACCTATCTCTACAAAAAATAGAAAGAATTAGCCAGGTATGATGCTGCATGCCTGTAATCCTGGCTGCTTGGGAGACTGAGGCAGGAAGCATTGCTTGAGCTCAAGATGTCAAGGCTACAGTGAGCTACGATGGTGCCATTGCACTCCAGCCTGGGCGATAGAGCAAGACCCTATCTCTAAAAAAAAAAAAAAAAAGAAAATTTGGATGCACTACAATTCAGAAGGGAACAAGAAAATATTCTAAAAGATAGGCTGAAAGAAATGAAAAGCACATTAAAAAATTAAAACAAAGGTGGAAGGAGTAACTTTATCAGACTATAAAATTTAAATTTTGCTACTATATGAATCTCTTTCGTTGATATAACCAGACACTGTTGAATCAGCAGGTTTTGATTTTCAGCTAAGGTGAGAATTTCTTATACAACAATTGTTTATGACAAAAATCCACAAGATGATGTAGAATTTGATAAATTTCACTTTGTCTTTGCTCTCTCTCCCCACCCCCTTGAACTTTATCAGTCTTTATATTTCAGTCTTTCTTTAAGGTGTACTGTACTAACATTTTAATGTGGAGCTTCTGTAAGAATAGATTATGAATGTAGAAGCACACAGAGTTGCGAAATTGCAATATAGATCTTAGGAATTGTTTTAATACAGATCTCTATGCTTACAGCAAAAAAAAAAATCAACAAAAGTCAGGATATAGATCAAGTTGTATAGAACTTAACAAAGCAAAATATGTACTCTTTGAAATAACTTCAAATTCCTAAAACAGACAATGGTCCTGCTCTTATGAATTCTGTGTGGCGTGTCAAATTGTCATAAGTGCTATGGGAAAACAGTGGAAGCAGGATATGGGGGTAGGGGCTTGCTGGTTGTCATGGAGGGAAGGTCTCAGTCATATGGTGATATGTGCAAGAGGCCTGAAGAAAGGAAAGGTGTCTCCCTCTAGCTGTCTGGAAAGGAGTGTTCTAATCAGAAGGATCAGCAAGTGCAAAGGCCCTGAGGTTGGAGCATTCCCCAGCTGTTCCCAAAATAGCAAGGAGGATAGAGTAGCTGGAGTAAAGTGAGAGAAAGGGAGAGTCATAAGGGTTGAGGTCAGCATTATATCCAGAATTAGATGGGAAGCCATTGCAGGGTTTTGAACACAGAGTGACATGCTTGGAAATTTAAAAGGACCACTGTGGCTACTAGTATGAATAGGATGAAATGGGCAAGAATAGAGGTAAGGAGTCTATTGCAATAAACCAGGAGACAGATAATAGTGTTTTAGACTAGCATGGTAATATTTAAGGTGATGAAATGTAGTTCATTCTGAATATATTTTAAAGGTACAGCCAACAAAATTTGTTGGTTAGATTGGAGAAATGATATGAGAGAAAGGGAATTTAAGGATGACTCAAATTTTTGACCTGCACAACTGAGAAAAAAAATGGAGTTGATTTTTGTTAATAATAAAATTGGGAAGGCTGTTGGAGGAGCAGGCTTGAGCGAGAATCAAGAGTTCTGTGTGGCACGTGGTCAGTTTGCGATGCCCGTATTAGACATCCACGTGAAGGTGTCAAGGAGGCTGGTGGCTTTGGATGTTTGGAGTTTAGCAGAGAAGTCTGGTCTAGAAACAGACATTGGAGATTTTTCAGTGCATTGGTGGTTTTTAAAGCCATGAGACTGGATGCGATAGCCCAGGAAGCAGGTATAGACAGAGAAGATGTCAAGTCCTGGGCCCTGAGGTCAGGGATATCTGGATGAGCCGGCAAAGAAGAGCGAGGGGAGTGGCCCGCAGGGCAGAAGAGCAGAGTTCTAGAAACACAACCGAGAAAGTGTCTTCAGGAGGGAGAGAGCCAGGATGCCAGATATCGCTGAACAAATGCCTGAACATCTCATAGGTGATCAGTGTGGAGGTGCTTATGGTTCCAACAAGAACTGTTTCAGGGGAGTGGTGGGAATGGAATCCTGAGGGGTGTAGGCTCAAGAGAAAGGGCAAGAGAGAAATATGGCACAGTTGGCCAGATCGTTAATGGACTTGCTCCTAAATGGGGAAGAAAAGTGGGGTGGTAGGTGGAGAAAGACACAAAGTATCAATCTCTATTGTATTTTTAATTTAAATTGGTACAAGAATCAATCAAGGAGCTTAGGGTAGATCCACTTTGCTACCTCCATGGAAGTGCCTTTTCTGGGGTATGGCAATCACTGTGGGCAAATTGTGTCCTAATCCTATTTGGCCTAGCAGCTAAACTTTGCTGTGCTAACTTTAGTATGCCTTTTATAGAGACCTTGTCGTATGTGCTGCTGCGTTTTGACAGACACACACATCCCACATCCTGTTTGGTGTGGAAGACACAATCCTAGAAGGAACCAGAACGCAGTCCCTTGCAGCAGAACCCTGAGCAGATGCAGTCTGGGTGTTCTGCGGTGCAGTTTTTCTTCCCTCTTCTTTAATTCCTCTGGTGTTATGACCTGCCTTAGACTCAGTGCTTTCTTATATTTGTAAAATTGGCGGTCAATCCTTTCCCTCTACAGCATTGTTTGTGAAGCCCTTTGCTGCATACGCTGGTGTCTGATTGCCTGCTGGTGTCAGCCTTCTGCTTTTCACTCGTTTCCTCAAAGGCATCGCAAACTGGCATTTCACGGCCACACCAGCACAACACCCACACACCTTGCGTGAGCCACTCTGAGGCACAACTGTTTTCCAGAACTTAAAACAGTGGCTAAAAAAGAAAGACCAGGGAAGAAGAAATAAGCAGATGAGCCAATACCATCAAACTAGGAAAGGCCAGTATAGCTGTTATCACAGTTAGCTGAGAGAGGACAATTGTATCTGCTTTATACCACTAGCTGACCTTTTTATGGTGGGGGATATGTGTGTGTATGTATATGAATATACACATATTGCCCGTATATACATATACAGATACGTGTGTGTACATAAATGTGTCTGTTTTCCATGGTGGGAAATAATGTAATTTTTATATATATAAACATATATGAAACAAGCTGTGCTGTCACTATCTGTGCCGTCCAAGGCAGAGCCAAATCAAGTTTGTGTGTGTATAGTTAGTAGTGTTGTTTATCTAGGTTAATTTTTGTCATATTTGGTTCCCTCATCAATGAAACTTTTCTCATATGTATTTGCGATTATCATCGAAGCAGCTTAATCCTGCTAAACATAATCAGAGGAAAATATATCTCAATATTTCCCTATGAAGCAGTGGGCTTTTGAATTTTATTTTGGTATGAGGTCTAGAGTTGTGCAGAGGAAAAAGCAAACAAGGCGATACAGAAATCAAAAGCAACTAGATATTTAAAAACTTTTTTTTTTTTTCTGGGCAAAGATGGTTCAGGGAAAGTTGAAGTTAAATAGTTCTAATTTCAAAAGGAAGTTCAGGAAATCAACTTTTCCCCCCCAAAAAGCACAAATATTTTAGAATTCCAGTGATATGATGATGTTTTAAGGAGGAAATAAATAACAGGAGGGGAAGAAACAGGGACAGGTGGGGAGAAGAACAAGTAGGAGAAGAAGTGAGATACAAATAAGTGAAAATTCACTGGGATGGAGAGGTGAGGAGGAGGAAAGTGTCTTAGTGGGTTTAGGTCTTAGCTCCTTTTTACCTTACATTGCTTCACACTTGGGCTGTGGATTTTGGAGTGTTTCCTTCCCTCAATCCTCCTCTTTACAGTGAAAATTATCTGGCCGGGCGCGGTGGCTCACGCCTGTAATCCTAGCACTCTGGGAGGCCAAGGCGGGCGGATCGTTCTGAGCTCAGGAGTTCAAGACCAGCCTGAGCAAGAGCGAGACCCCGTCTCTACCAAAAATAGAAAGAAATTAATCGGACAGCTAAAAATATATAGAGAAAAAATTAGCCGGGCATGGTGGCACATGCCTGTAGTCCCAGCTACTCGGGAGGCTGAGACAGTAGGATTGCTTGAGCCCAGGAGTTTGAGGTTGCTGTGAGCTAGGCTGATGCCACGGCACTCACCCCAGGCAAGAGAGTGAGACTCTGTCTCAAAAAAAAAAAAAAAAAAGAAAATTATCTGGCTGCTAATCCGCGCTCTTCCATTCATTTTGGTCCTCAGACTCCACTCTGTAAGAAACAGTGGGACAATGAGCATTAGTCTTTAGAATAAAGGGACAGTCACTGGTGCAGTATCAGTGCACTAAATCAAATAAAGCCAAGGAACTTAATCTCGCTGCAGTTTAAGGTCCTGGATATTTTAGTTAACCTTTCCTGTACATTAAAGAAGAATTTGCCATCTTTGATTCATCTTAGTTATTTCTGTGGCCCTTGACTACCATCCACAGCTGAACATTGATATGTCTGAAGGGTTACGTGCAGGGAAATGCCTCTTCTATGAACCTGGGGGATGTTCTGAGTGCTCCTCTGTGGCAAATGAGTTCTGAGTAAATGCTGAGAACAGGAGCAACCTAGTTCATCCCCTGCTGTAGACTCTCTCCAGCTTGCATCCTTTGACCTTCAAACTGAAGAGGTGCAATACAGAAAGCTGACTTTAAAGGCCACTCCATTCTGATTTATGACAAATCTGGCAAAGCATCTCTTTAATATAAGCTCAGTGATTGCATCAAGTAAAAATAAATGTGCTCTATTATTTATGCTGTCTCTTTCAGCCCTGGTGCAATTCCCTGGTATGGAATTTAATGTATATAAAGGCCACTGATGGTTGTAGCACCCTTTTTCCATTAAGTACTGGTCTAGTATTTATATCAAATACCTTTTAAATGATTTAAAGAGATTGATGAAGGGAGTTATAAAGGATTCTATCACAGTATTCAGAGTGGAGAGAAGTTTTGGGTATTAACCAATGTACCAGCTCATTTAGGGAGTTAGGAGAGATTTGTCCAAAGTCACAGTGATGGCAGTGACCATCCTAGACTGCACTCCATTGTGATATTTCCCTGAGACCAGTCCCACTGAGCAGAAGAAACTTTAGGGTTAGAAAAGAACACAGGCCATTTCCAGAGAAAGCAGGTCTGGGGCCATATCCAGAATTCAGAATGGCTTGGCGGCATGGAGTATAGCCAGGGTAGAGAGGAGATGTGATGGACTGAATTATAGGGTGGTGGCCTCAGTTGACTTGTAGTTTGACTTCTGGTTTTAGAGTTGGAAATCTAGTGTAGAGTTGGACATTATAGAGTAGGGGACCGAATTGACTTTGCGGTTTGACCTCTGGTTTTAGAGTTGGAAATCACTGCACGCCACTGAAAGTCATGCTTCAGGCTTCCTGTGGCATTCAAATGGAAGATTCTGATGCCTGCTTAATATCCTAAATTAAATGCCATAACTTTCAACTCTGTGTATTTTTTCCAAATCAAATGCAGGTTTTTAACATAATAAGCATCTCAAATATGCCCAGATACTTTTAAATATCCTTAATGACAGATATTAGGCTTAAATTATAAGTAGTTATATACCTAATATTGGAAATTTCCACTATTCCCAGTTTAATATAATTATCAGACTCTTTTATCATAGTAATTAGCAGAACTTGCTTTAGTGATCATGCTTTGATTAATGAAGATTTTGTTGGTATTAAAAAATCAGGAAAGATAGAAATATGTAATTGAACTCTGAATTGTTGATCTTCTTCTTTCAGCATTTATTCTGAAGTCACGGAAATCCTCATTGTAGAAACTCAATAAACTTCTTACAAGTAAACCTTTACTTTTTACTTCATAACTGAGGAAATAATAGATTTTCATGAATGTCATAACAGAATGTCATAACTGTCAAAATATATATGAAAATATAAGCATGAATTTTAAAGATAATATAAAAGTATCTCTCTAATTTGTTTTGTTTGTTTTGCAGGCTGCAGGTTCCAGGCTTGCTGTAATTACCCAGAATGTAGCAAATCTTGGGACAGGAATTATTATAGCCTTCATCCATGGCTGGCAATTAACACTTCTACTCTTAGCAATTGTACCCATCATTGCAATAGCAGGGGTTATTGAAATGAAAATGTTGTCTGGACAAGCACTGAAAGACAAGAAAGAACTAGAAGATGCTGGGAAGGTGAGTCAAACTAAATATGATTGCTTATCTAAATAGAGGGAAATGTTCTAATCACTGTTGTATTGTTAGTCCCTACTACTTACTATGTTCTGAGAATGTTTTTATAACCATTTCTCAAAGCAGTCTTTTTTGATGCTTATTTATCACATTGGCAACTTTAGGAAAGTGTCAAAAGAAAACCTTAGGCTCAAAGACTGATGCTAATTTTAACAGGCTTTGCTAGTTTCAGCCATTGTCTTCTCACTTCTCTTCCTCCCCTGTTCTTCCTCCAGTTCCTTCCTTCTTTCCTTTCTCTCTCTTTTTCTCCCTCCTCTCTCTGTCTCTTTCTCTCTCACTCTTATTTTCAGGCCAGCTTAAATACATTCCTTTATTGAGGAAAGTAGGCCCATTTTATTACATATGGTGGAGGAGATTCAATATGGAAAAGCCCTAAGGGTATTTATTCTATGTGTTTTAAATTATTACCATTCTTTCTTTTTTTGTCATGCCTGCTCCCTTCATCCTGTTTCTCTTCACCCTTACTCTAATACTTTTTTTTTTTCCTACATGCTTGTCTGTTTTTTTCCCTGTCATTTATGCTTATATGGCATTTACTGTGTTTCCTGGCAAGTGCTTTACTCCTCGTAGCCACTCTGTGAGGTAGGGTCTATTAGCTCATTTTTCACGTGAGGCTGAGGTACCCACAGATAATGCCCCCAGTGCCTTAAAGCCAGTAAGTCTTGGAGTCAGTATTCAAACTCAGACAGGTGTGCTCCAAACTTGTGCCTCTGTATGTTAAGAAACAAAGAGGTCCTCTGACGATAGATCACAGTCTGATATCACATGGTCTGTATCATTGCAGAAATGAGAGGGCAGAGCAGGGCTGACCCCCAAAACTGGGCCTAACATTTAGGATAGGGCTACATGTACCAAGGGACATTCTGAGGTTCCCAAGAGTAGGGCAGAACCCAGGCAGATCAGAGTGGCTCTGGCTCTCATTAGGCCCAAGGTTCTGAGGTACTTTGTCTCTGGGCCAGGCATTTCACCAATACGAATGATGAGGAAAGTCCTGGGACGTTGGCCATCACTAACACTCTGCCCTCTACCTTCCTGCTATCTCTTCAGACTCTTTACCCTTGCTGTAAAAATACAGTGTGTATTACATATAAAAATATGTTATTGACAATTATTGGCAAGGCTTACAGTCAACAGGCTGTTAGTAGTTAAGTTTCAGAGGAGTCAGTTATATTTTGACTGAACCCCTGATTTTCGGTGCCCCCAACCCTTGTGGTATTCAAGGGTCAATTGTAGATGCTTTTTCCTTTTGAGAAATAAAAGCCATAATTAAACTTCAATTTATGTGAGGGTAGGAAAAGAAATATGAGGCATTTTTTTCTTTTCTTTCTAGACACATGCATATGTTTTTCTTTCTTCAAAATTATTTAATATATGATGGTTTCTGAGAGAAACTCAATGTTATTTATTCCTTGAATTAAAAGTTCTCTCTCCTCATGGTGATTACTGAGTCTCTATTTAAAGCTCTTGGAAGAAATGATGGTGTGAGGATGTGGGGTGCTAATTAAGCCTTTTCCTAATTGCTTCGTTGTGCGTCAAGATGAAGACAATCATGAAGTGATTATATTGTTTCACTCACCATGCAAGGTCTGTGACTCAAACTCACTTTTGGGCTTTATACACACTAAAAAGCAATAACATTTACAAGACAATCACAAAGACACTCCTGCCTCAGAAAATGATGCATAGAGAATATTTCTTAAAACCATTACACTGAAATTTACGGTAAAATCTTTTTCAGCAGACATTGTTATAGTTTGTTGAATTCTTACTAATCCAGAAAACCTCTTCCGTTTGTTTGAGTCCTTATATTTAATAACTAAAAATATTTCTAATGCATCTGAAAATAATTGTCTTTAGGGATTTGACTGAAGGTCAATTTTTTCCTCTAACTTTTTGCTTTCTGTACTTTCAGGATTTTCTGAAATATATATATTTTTCATAATGTGTAGAAGAAGTTTATAAAATATTTTAACATAAATTAAATCTGGACATTTTCCTATCTTCATAGGTTGCTTATGTTAAACATAGTTCAAATCATCTTGGCCTGTCTGGGTTAGAGAATAATATTTTTAATTTTATTTTTAAGTAAGTTTTTGTTTTTAAAAATGTTATTAGTTTTTTACTTCTAATAGCTTTTTGTATTAGTCTTCAAAACTGATTTCCTTTCTTATGAAATTTTTGTGTTAGCTTTGAAGTTAGATATTTTGTGTAGGATTCAGTGAAGAATAAGTGGAAATTTGTGTTCATGATTTTTTAAACTACCAATAACTAAATTAACTGAATGTATCTTTATTAGAATCTGTTCTGACCAGTGTGAAGGCTGGAGAGAGGAAGAATATCTTAAATTATATGAGTAATTTCTCTGGGTGACTTGTAATTCTAGAAATTATTTCCCTTAGAATCCTAGAGTTAAAAGGGACTTTAGAGACCCTCTAGTCCATCCTCCTTCTGTTACAGATGAGCTGAAACGGTGTAGTGGTTCAAGGTCCCATAGCTAATATGGACTGAAATCTCATTGTGTTCACTGGTATTCTTTGTATTCTCCCTATCCCTTTATTCAGTCTCCAAAAGATGGTAAAGGATGTATGTGTCCTAATCAAATAGTCTTGTTGGAAGTAACATTCAATTATTAATAGAACCTAATTGAATGATAGAAATTTTCTGGAAAACAAATTGATAGTATGTGCCATGTTCCTTTAAAAACAGTTAATTCCCTTTCATCTAGTAATTTCACTTTTAAGAACTTTTCCTAAGAAAATAATTTAATGTGGACAAAAGTTTCAGTACAAGGATGTTTATCACAGCATAATTTTTAATAAGAAAAAAATTGAAAACCTTATTCAACAATAAAGGAATGCCTAACTGGGATATTACGCAACCCGTTAAAAACCCCATTATTAATGTGTATTTAATGATCTCAGAAAATGCTCTTGATATTCGTTAAGGTGAAAAATAATGATATATAGCCAAATATAGAGTTTGATCCCAACTTTGTTAACTATGTATTAATATATGCTCAGGAAAGAAAACAATATGTAAGCTAATGTGTAAAACATACCAATATGGAACTTTTTATTACCTTCATCTTTTCGATATTTTCAAAATATTCTTCAGTTGTCATAAATGGCAAGTATAAAGAGAAATATAAACATCACATCTAAAAAATGTATGTAAAATAACAGTAAACTTCAAATGTGACCTTCATAGAAGAAAGAGCACTGCAGTTGATGTGAAATACTGAGTTCTCAGGTTAATTTTATAAAGCCATGTAAAGCTATGTGGCTTTAAGCAAATGTCTTCATTCTTTTAAGCCTTAGCATCTTGTTCTGTAAAGAGAAGATTGAATTAGTCCATCTTCCTTCCAGATCCAAAGCTCGATTTGATAAATTACTTAGTATCCTTTGAGCAAAGGATGCTCATAGGTATTAATAAATAATATGCAGTCATAAAATTAATTTTGTTTATCTATTTTATAGAATTCAAATTAATTGCCGCTGTTTACCCTTGTGCCTCTTGTGGTGGGCTCTCTGTTACAGATTGCTACTGAAGCAATAGAAAACTTCCGAACCGTTGTTTCTTTGACTCGGGAGCAGAAGTTTGAACATATGTATGCACAGAATTTGCAGGTCCCATACAGGTAAAAACCGCTCAGCAGTGGGAAGGGGAAGTATGAGGAGTATTTCAATTATCAGATTTGTTTTCAGAAGGATTACTTTGGTCAGAAGGTAGGGAGCAAGTGGAGAAAGTACTAGAAGGGAACCAATTGGGAAGCACTTGTAATTATCCAGGAGACAAACGACAAGACCTTGCACTAAGGCAAGGACATCTCTGAGGTAGAACCTGTTAAGGGTGGATAACTGATTGGAAGGGGTGGGAGAGAAGATGCTAAGAATGACTCTCCGACATCCAGTTAGGATAATGACCCTGTTATTTGCTCTGGTTGGGAGTGAGTTCTGTATGGAACATGAAATTTGAGGTATCTGTGGAACACTGAAGGATTAGCGCTTCCTGGTTGTGCCTTTCTTTATTCTTTCTACCCTTTCTCCAATGGACCTTCTGTTCTTCCTTTAACACAGTCATCCCAGTAAGGGCTCTAATAAGTGATGTGAAGGAACATGAGCTGGACAAACCTGCCTGAGCCTCTCAAAGGAGAGAGCTGGACCTTATTGATAGGTTTTCAAACTTCTTTTTAAACAATAGTAGAGCCTTTTTTCCTGAAAAAAAATTTGATTTGAAATCCCGATAGATGACAAAGATAAAAGCAGAGTTGATCTGATTGAAGTAGGAGTGGGAAGAATAGGGGGCTGCCCACCCGCCGACCTGCTCCTACCCACACCTCCACATTGCTGAGTTCCATGTTGCTCAGAAAATTCTAGAATATTAACTCCTTTGTAAAGTCTGCTCTAACTCCCTAAGAAAGTTAAATTATTCCTTTCTTTCTATAATATGTTCATAAGGTACCTCCATTGTGTAAATAACAGTCCAGCTCAACTCCTGGGTCCCCAAGGGCAAGAACATGCCCTATTGCTCTGTGTCACTCAGCAGGTCCCTGCAGCTTGTGGGTGTTGGGTAACTGCGTGTGGAATGAGTGTTTACTGTACTTAGTGTCACATGCCCAAAAGTGGGGGGAAAGGGAGGGAACTTTCACTTATTAATCCCTAACAGGCTCTTTCCATTCATTGCCTTATTTTATCTTTATACCAATACTTTGAGGTGTAGTTTGTCACACATTGAAGATGAAGACACTGAGTCTCAGAGATTAGGCAGTTTCCTAAGTTTGCACAGCTGTTAAGTGGTAAAAAGAGGATCAAACTTAGTTCTTTGGAAACTAAACCCGTTTTTATCTGGCACACCTCTGTGCCCCACTGCCGACCCAGCAAAAGTTACATATTAAGGACTAAGAAAAGAAAGTGGAGTAAGTTTTTACATGTCTTCTTTTCAGAAACTCTTTGAAGAAAGGACACATCTTTGGAATCACGTTTGCCTTCACCCAGGCAATGATGTATTTTTCCTATGCCGGCTGCTTCCGGTTTGGTGCCTACTTGGTGGCACGTCAGTTCATGAACTTTGAAGATGTTCTGTTGTAAGTATTGGGTCTTTATTTACAATTAAACTCTGAAAACAAAACTGGGATGAACATCGTTCGTGTCTGGATAGAAAACCCTGCTGTGAAGCCTCATGATGAGATTTTGGTGATTCAGAAAATAGCATTTTTGCCTCTGAGTCTCCACAGTGTCTCGCTTCATTTGGACGACCAGTCACTTCTCTCCCTAGTGCTGACTCGCACTTACCTGACCTTTCCAAATCTGTGGCTGGGTAGGGTGATTCAATTCAGAGGTTTCCAGAAAACATTGGCATTTGGGAAGAAGCCTAACCCTGAGCAAGAAGTCAGACTGGCTCCTTTGAAAGGACTTTCCAACAGAGCAGGTGAAGTGCTAAGTTCTGCAAGCCCTAGGAGATTCCAAGATAAATTTATTTTTCCTTGATAAGAGAACAGCTGGAAAGTGAGCTCTGGGAGAAATTCAGAAGTGACAAAGGAAAAGCCAGATTGGGATTTTTCTGCTGCATTGCTATGAATGTAGAAAATTGTACCTCAGTCAGGGGTAGACAAGCCTGAACTTAGATATAACACTAAAGTCCCCAAATATGCAGTTTAGCAGTCAAAAGTGTGATCTTTCTGAGCTTCTAGATTGGTGACAGGTAAGATTCTGCCCTTTGATGGTATAACATAATCAGTAGCAATACAGTTTACATTTAAACCAGAATCATGTAAGCCTGGCAATATAATGTGTTGGTACAGTGTTTCTGTCCTTTGTAGACATTGACTTGTTCATGCATTATAGTTTGCTCAGGATGATCTTGACAGAAAAATTTAAATTTCTTCTTAATACGTATGTCTGACAAATGACATGCAGGTGCTATTTGTGATTATGACCCAAAGACCACAACCAGGCATCACTGGGGCTTTGATTAAATAATTACTTGATATTTTGCTTTACTACAAGGAATTGAATTGATGAAAGTTACTGACACTGGGGCATTTAGGTTTGCAAAATCAATCTTGCATGTAAAGGAAGGGGGAGACCTGTCTGAAGAGCAATCCATTTGAAAAAGTCCCACAGGTTTAAATGATAACAAAGCCAAGATTAACCATCTGTGTGATTTATTTAGCACTAGTTAAAAACAAGAGCTAATGACACTGTGTGCTGGGTTGACACTGTGTGCTATGTTAACATATGCGTAGAGTCCAGAGGAAAGAAAGTGATGGATTGTCAGTATTCTGGGAGGGTTCCCAAGTATCATCAGTTCCAGGGTTACTGTTTAAAAAAGCACCTTGATAAATGTGTCCAGAGGAGGGCAGTGAAAAGGAGTTATCAAAGAAGCAAAGGACCTTTTTGGCAATATTCCAGTACTTGAAGGGCTGTATTATGTAAAAGGAAGTAGATTTTTCTTCAGTTTGAAAAAGAGCTTTTAAACAGTAGACTTAATCTAACATGCTACTTTCTAAAACAGGATGGAAGCCAATTTAGGGGACATGTCCAGGCACACTGAGAGCTGGACTTGATACCTGTAAGGTCCTTTCCAACTTCAAGCTGCTCGATTCCCATGTCACAGATAAGAATGTTGATGATGCTGAGAGCAACTCTTTCTTGCACAGCTCATAGTATCCGATGTAATTCCAGCATCACTGACTGTAACCATTGTCGGTTGCCACAGTAATGCTGTGTAACAACCAGCCAGGAAACCTCAGGGACATACAATGATAAACATTTATTTTTACCCACAAGGCTATGGGTTAGCTGTGAAGTTCTGCTGATCTGGGTTGGGCATAGTAGATCTCAGCTGGGCTAAATCATATGTCTGTGGTGAGCTACAGGCTAGTTGGCTGGGACCCACACTGCTCTCCTGTGTGTGTGCCTCATCTTCTAGCAGGCTAGCCTGGGCTCCTGGAAGTGGCAGAGTTCTGAGAGCGAGTGAGCGTGCACGCACAAAGCATACAGGGCCCGCGGGCGGGGTCATAGGCTTGGAGCCGGCAATGTTGACTTCCACCACATCCTGTCCGCCAGTGCAAGTCACAAGCCCATCCCATATTCAAAGGGTAGGAAAACTAACTCCACTTCTTAAATGGAAGTGCTGCAAAGGTCTCATTGCAAGAAGGTGAGGATACAGAGAAGTGAAAAACGGGGCCATCTCGCAATCAATCACACTGATATGCACTGGTGAAAAATGGGCCATTTTGTAATCAGTCTATCACACTGACATGAATTATAACGAAAAGCGTTTGTTTTCCTTTTTAACATCTCTTTTGTAATTATGCAAGGCAATACTTGCTGGTTGTTAAAGTGTCAGCTCTCTAGCATTGTAGATGTAACTCTGTACATGTTTTTTTCTTTGTGTTTTCCAGGGTATTTTCGTCTATTGTCTTTGGTGCCATGGCAGTTGGGCAGGTCAGTTCATTGGCTCCTGACTATGCCAAAGCCAAAGTGTCAGCCTCCCACATCATCGAGATCATTGAAAAAGTCCCTCAGATCGACAGCTATAGCACAGAAGGCTTGAAGCCAGTAAGTTAGATGTTTTGACTTACATGATCTACTCCTAACTCCTGAGTGAAAGTCTTCTAACAGGAAACTTGATAAAATGTGTTTTTTTAATATGCTGATAATAAAATAAGATTTTCTAGATCATAGATTCCTTTTAATAAATGCTAATAATATATATTAACATGAAGTACTTTTACACAGCAAAGTTACAGGGAGCTAGGAATACTGCCCACTTTAGAAGCAAATCCTGTGAGTCAGATTTTATTGTACATAGGTTACTCTTTCTTGGGCAACAGATTTGAGTTATCACATCTGCATTGTACATTTGTATTGTCTTAAGAATACATGCTATAAAAGCATTAACCCTTTTAGATCATATTTTTTAAATTCTAGCAGTTTGAAGTGAAACTTAATTGTAATACATGTTCACTACCTTCTGACACCTGGTGGTAGAGAGGGTTAGCTAGACACTGTGTGGTCAGTATTGCAGCAATTAAGTTTGCTGCTGTTGTTCTCATTGTAGGATACGCTGGAAGGAAATGTGACATATAAGGAAGTCGTGTTCAATTATCCCACCCGGCGAGACATCCCGGTGCTTCAGGGGCTGAGCCTCGAGGTGAAGAAGGGCCAGACGCTGGCCCTGGTGGGCCCCAGTGGCTGTGGGAAGAGCACGGTGGTCCAGCTCCTGGAGCGGTTCTACGACCCCTTGGCTGGGATGGTGGTGAGCACACTTTCTTATTCAGCTCAGTTCAGGTTTTTCATCCTCTCAATGTCCGGATGTGTTTAATTCTCAAGTATAAACCGTGGTTTTCCAAACCTTTAAACAACAGCCCCACATAGATCAGGTCTGACAGCCTGGATGCAATCTCCAAGCTGTGTCATCTGCTGCAGGCAAATTATGAGGGCCTTTTTACCACCCATCGCCCTTGCTGTGCTTAGGTTTCAGGTAACATGAGAAGAGCCAGCACGAATAGAAGTAGCCGGAAAGATAGAGGTGGGGTGCTGTAAGAGGCAAATGAGACGGAAGCCATGGATGGGGAGTGTTTCCAAAGGCGGTCAGCAATGACGGGTGCTATGGGGAGATTGGGTAAGGTGAAGACTGAGAAGATGTGATAGGATCTGGGCAATTAATGGGCTGTTTCTGACATTTTAAAGTATTCTTAGCAAAGTGGTGATGGTAGAAAATAGTTTAGCCTGAGTGAAGGATATTTGGAGGGAAGTGGAGATTTAAGTGAGTGTAGTTTTTCAAGAAGATGGAA
>RJWJ010017842.1:0-32430 GCA_004363605.1 Indri indri | reverse complement strand
TGAAGCAGATGCTTTTACGAGTGCCACAGATCAAAGCCCCAAAGTTGATGATGGAGGAGGGGCTGATGTTGTACTTGGAGTACACTGCATTCACAGAAATCTTAATTGGGATGCTGGCAATGATCTCACCTCCTTCTGCCATATTGGGTTCAATAATCTAGAAAGGGAAAAAGAATTAGGAAGATGTCAGCCACCAGTATAGCTACTGAATTCCTGTGCTTGTCTCCTTCATTCCCTATTTTCATCCTTGACATGAAGCCAAGTTCTTGATTTCACTGTCTTTGAATTATTGCATCAACCACAATACCAGCAAACACTAACACAGAGCTTACTATGTACCTGCCAAGGGTCACCATGGACCAACTTTTCCTCCTGTTTTCAGTTCCCTACTCATCTCTTGTGTTGATGACTGAACTCAGCTTCCTTGTCTCTGATGCTCCCCAAAGACTCCGGAATACATTTCCTTTCTGTCTCTATTTCTGATGACTTTGCACACCTCCCACCTGACCCACCAATGCTTGCAAGTGGGACCAAACCCTGGTGTATCCTGTCTTATGCCACCCAGGCCAGCCCTCCCTTTCCCCCCTGCTCTGGAGCATGGATTAGATCAAGTATCTTTTTCAACAGGAGGCCCGCAATCCTGCCATCAGGTTGCCCTCTCCCTTTGAGCTCTCTTGCCTGACAGCGCAGAATGGGCTGGTGCTCGATCTTCACTTCCTTTTTTGCACAAAAGTGTACTTGGACATTTGTAGGTTTTTCTGCTGTGGTCAGTGAACCCTTTTTGGGTTGTACTGAGATCATGGAATTTACATTGGTTGTCAAGATCCCTACTGAGTCCACTGAAAAGCTGAAAGACAAGAATAAAGAGTCAGTTTCAGTCATTATCCAGGGAACCCAAGACACCAGAGAGGAGAGCTGTTGAGTGCCTGCCACGTCTCCCGCCCTGGTTAACCACCATGCCCGGAAGTGTCCACTGTGCTTCGTACTCTGTGACCTCCCCTCCTGAGCACGAGTGACTGGGCCAGGGATTGATGCTTGACGTGAAGATAGCCGTCCTCTATCCCACGGTCAAGAGGGGCCCTCGAAGGAGATCTGTGTCCAACAGGGACACCTGATACTGAAAAAGGACCAATTAAAAACTCTGTCTCCGTCTGAGACTGAAAGCAGTACACACAGAGGGAAAAGCGACCCAGAAAGCAGGGGATCCAAGGAGAGGAAGTGGAGGGTGGGGCAGGCGCCATGCTACAGACGCACTAGGCAGGGGAGCCGGGGCCCGACGGGGTGAAGCAAGAACCACGGAGAGAAGCTGCCTCGCAAGACTGGCAGAGGGACCAGAGCAGGCACAAGGCACTGAAGCACAGGTGGGACACCTGGAATTTCTGTGGGGGTCCGAATGTCACCCCCACGCTCCAGGAGACCTGGGGGCTCAACCGCTTGCGTGCCTGTGCTTCCTCACTCCCCTGCGCGTTCTTCCGAGGAACCCCTGATCACCTGTTCCAACCTCAGGTGACTCCATTCCACGCAACTTAAAAGAGCAGAGTTTACACCTCTGTCATGATCTAAAACAAAATTCACAAATGGGCAAGATTCCATGTAGTGCTAATTCCAAAGTGACAGTGGTCTTTTCTCTGTTTTTTTTGGCCTTTATTTATATTCATTTATTTCAATTTATAGTTTCAATGGCAGTATTGAGGCGGGACCTCTTTAATTTTAGCATTCTTTCCTTTCTTTCTTTTTTTCTTTTTTTTTTTTTTTTTTTTTTTTTTTTTTTTTTTTTTGAGACAGAGTCTCACTGTGTTGCCTGGGCTAGAGTGCCGTGGCATCAGCCTAGCTCACAGCAACCTCAAACTCCTGGGTTCAAGCGATCCTACTGCCTCAGCCTCCCGAGTAGCTGGGACTACAGGCATGTGCCACCATGCCCGGCTAATTTTTTCTATATATTTTTAGTTGTCCGATTAATTTCTTTCTATTTTTTAGTAGAGATGGGGTCTCGCTCTTGCTCAGGCTGGTCTCGAACTCCTGAGTTCAAACAATCCACCCGCCTTGGCCTCCCAGAGTGCTAGGATTACGGGCGTAAGCCACCGCGCCGCCCGACCTTCTTTTTTTTTAAGAGATGAGGTCTTGCTATGTTGTTCAGGCTCAACTTGAACTCCTGGCCTCAAGCAATCCTCCCTCCGAGTCGCTGGCACTACAGGTGTGCATTATCATATTATCGTGAATACACTGAATTTCTTCCAAGTCTGCAGGGGGGAAGTCCTGTTGTCTACTGTGAATTCTTCTGCAGGAGGACGACCTTTCATAAACATGGACTAGGCCCGAGGGCTGGTGGGGCCACAGGGGGCCAGGTGGCCTTGCCTGAGGGACCTCCCCACACTTTCCCCTCGGAGGCGCCTCCCTGATTCCATGCTTCATTTTTAATCTCAAGGGGTGAGCACCAGCTGGAGCTGTATTCTGCCAAGACACTACTTGGATTCTTTAGCGGTTCTTAAAATTAAAAAGAAAAAAAAAAGGGAAAACCCTTTCTTCACATGAAATCTTGTGTAGAAGAGCACCTTGTAAAGCAGGTAAGAGCTGGCAGCTGGCAGGACAGACAGCTTGAGGCCAGGTCCCCCATCTCCAGACTCTCCTCCCATGCCCTGGGCCTGCTCTCGCCCCCAGGGTCCCCCCACATTCCCCCGTCTCTTCCTCCACCCCAGGCCCCTGTGGCTCCAGGTGCATCCAGAGGGCCCTGAGAGGTCTCTGGTAAGCCGCAGAGTTGGGAGCTCTTAGCAGCTGGAATCCATTCATCTGAAGCCACGGGAGGCCAAAAGCAGAGACGGTTCTTAGGATTCCCTTGATTGATTTCCTTTAAAAAGCCTCCCGGACATTTCCCGGTTCTCCGCCTGCGTGGGTGGGATTTGGGTTACCTGAACAGGATCTCGTATTTGCCGCGGTTCTTCAGCTGCAGGGGCTGTTTCACCTCCTCCATGACCTTCACGATCCCGAAGTCCAGGCCTCCTTCAGCTCCTGCAGAGGCCGGGCCGGGTGGGGAGCGGGGAGTGGGCAGGGGATCGAGAAGCGGGGAGGGTCCCATTGAAGCTCACATGGAAAACCCAAGGTGACAAGCTCAGAGGATTTGCTTTCTGGAAACACTGTGGCTAGAAAAGCCCCATGTCATTGAGTTTTGGCAAACAAATGGCAGACACTGCTCTTGGGCTCAGTTCAACGAGGCTGCCCCCTCCGGACTCCATCCTAGGATCCTTGAACTTTCATGTCTACCATCAGCTAAACACTCGAGTATTTAAAAAAAATTTGTTCAAAGTGTATAATTTACACAGTTGGGCTATTACACATACATTTGTATTGTTTTACTTAGCATTACATCATAAACATCTCCCCAAATAATTAAAAATTCCTTATAAATGTGATATTAGTGGCTGCATAATATTCTATGATATGGCAGTTCTATAATTTATAATATTGGTCCCATAATACCATCATTCCCTTATTGGTAGACATTTAGGTTATTTCCAACTTTTCATTATTATAAACAATGCTGCCATAAAGGATCTTTGTACATATGACTAATGATATCTGAGCAAAGATGTAGTTCTCACGCCCTATGAATCTCGCTGAGAAGGGGACCATCGGGGGAAGGAGGGGTGGTGGAGAGGTCCGACTCCTCGGGTGTTAGGGCAAGCGCGGTGGACAGAACAACAGCTGTACCCCCAACTCCAGCCATCCTGTTCCCCGGAATATGTGAATATGCTGCCTGGCATGGCAGAGGGGAATTAAAGTAGCAGATGGAATTACCCAACTGACCTTAAAATACAGGGATTAATTTGGATTATCTGGGTGGGCCCAATATAATCACAAGGGTCCCTAGGAGTGGAAAAGGCAGGCAGAAGGCAGAGAACCAGAGATGGCGGCATGAGGAGGACTTGGCTCGGCCTTGCTGGCGCTGGAGACAGAGGAAGGGGACTGTGACCCGGGAAGGCTTGGGCAGCCTCTAGAGGCTGGGAAGGGTAATGGATTCTCCCCCAGAGCTTCCAGAAAGACATACAGCCCTGCTGACACCTTGATTTTAGCCCAGTGAGACCTACAGAACTGTCAGAGAATAAATTTGTGTTGTTTTAAGCTAGAAAGTTTGTGGCAATTTGTTATGGCAGTGACAGAAAACTAATACAGACAGGAAGTGGGGGGGGGGGGTTACTATCAGGTGACTGCTCAGGAAAGAGCTCTGCAAATTTTATCTTTATGGCCACCCCCTTGCTACCTTCACCTGGAGAAAGTATGGTGTCTAGTAATGTTGCTGGCATTGCTCTGGGGCTCACATTACTGTTGTCCTGAAATTCTCTCCTCCCCCTCCCAACCACCACAATACCAACAACACACCAGCCCTTCTCTACACAGAAATACACTACATGAAAAGACACAACTTCTAAACACCCTCTCCTTGAAGGGCTCGACAGACCTTTGGGGAAGGTGATGTCCAAGGCAACGTCGTAGGACTCCGCAAAGACCGGGATATTTTCAATCTGAACAACACCAACAAGATTTTCTGCATCTAAGACCTGTCGGGGTAAGAGAAATTCTTCAGTAAAAGCAAGATCCATGAGGTGCTTGGAGCCTGAGATATGTAACACGCAGTTGGTCTAATGAAGGGGACATGGCAGAGGCTGTTTTTCAAATGTACTGAGCCATAGGTCTTTTATTTTCACCAAGTGTTTGGTAGGATTAGTGCTTCTCTTAACACTCTTGGGGGGATGCTGGTGTAGCCGATACCGGAATGGCGGTAAGAGACTGTGTTTTTCGTTGTGTGCTTCTACTAGATGTAAATTATTTGTGTGATTGTTGCTATACTACCGAAGTTTGGGCTATGAGCAGACATTGCAAAAAAGTGGTTTTTATTTCTGAACTTTTAAATCAAATAAATCTGAAGAGCATTGTTCTGACAGTTGAAATCGAAAGTTTATGCTCGAAGTCACCCTTGCTCTACTCATTTTACGAATCCGATTGTTCTGTTCTTTGTGACTCAACCTGTGGAAAAAGTGCTGGATTCTTCATATAAAATAAATGTTTACTGTTTGGAAAAGTCGAACGTTTTATTTGTGTGAACATCAGTGATTACTGTTAAGACCCCTGGCTCCAGGTGAGCACGGACCCCTGTGGTCATGCCATGGGTGGTCCCTCCCTCACTGTCCTGAAGGACCTCTGAAGTGGTGCAGCCGTCAGCCCTACCCAACTGTTGGCTCTTGGGACCAACCAGGAGGCGACGGAGGGTCCGTTTGTCAAGAGAAAGCGCCGGCAGGCAGGGGCTCAGCTTTCCTGGGTCTGCATGGAGCCCACTTACCCGTCTGCTGAGGCCTCCCGTTGAAAACCTACGTCACCAACTCCCCATTACTTGTGCTTTGGGTGCGAAGGGGAAATCTATGGCTGTCACCAAACTTAAATTTTAATTCAGGATTTCCATTTTGTCTTTCATCTGACTTTGACAGTGTCTCAAAGAGCACACTAGACCAACTTGAGTTTTACCTTCTCTCTCTGGCTGCTCAGCCTGTGACAGAGACAACAAGAAGGGCTGAGTGGATTTATGCAGTACCTTTCTGCTGATGGGTGCCAAGTACACAGAGCGTTCCATGTCGTTTGCTTCCCCACTGGGGTAGGGGGAGATCAAATTTTGTAATTGGGGAAAATAGGAGGGACAATTTAAGAGGCATACGAATAAAATAAAACCAGTTCAGTGGAATGCTTTCCAAAGGGACTGGAAAGTAAAGCATTTCCTCCTGTGGACGTCGAAGGAATATGACGTGGGGGGCTTGAGGGAGACCCACTCTACTTTGTGTAGAGCCCTAGTCAGGCTGCTGTTTGGCTGGGACACACAGAGATGGTTTCAACAGTGTTACAATACAGAAATATTTCTGTACCACTTGGCAAACAGCTGTCACCACGATCTCTCCACGTGTCCCCTTGCCGCCAGCCTCCTGAGCCCTGGACTCCCCGTGATCCAGCAACTTCAGGATGAAGCTGGCACAGCAAGGGGACTCCAGGCGCCTACACCAGCCATGGGCCTCAGTCCCTTGTGCAGAGACCTGTGCCTATGCAGAGACTAGTGGGCTTCATACATATTTGTGGATTAAATGAATCTATAAATATCTGTTTTCAGGTATCTGATGGGTTGTCATAGGTAGGGGATAAGAAAGATTGGGTCTACTGAGTGGCCCCAAAAAGTAGAAACAGGATTAATGCATGTAAGTTATGAGGAGAAGTGTGAGCTCAACCAAAGGAAGAATTAACAGACCTGTTTAAAGGGAGCTAAGGCTGCTTGGAGTAGTAGTAAGTTTTCTGTCTCTGGAGGTATTCAAAGAGAAGCCTGGATGACCCCTTGACTGTTGCAGAATAGATTCAAGTATTAAAAGTCCATGTCGTGAGTCCATTCATTCATCAGATTCCACTGAGCGCCCCCCACGCCCAGGCCTGTGCCAGATCCTGGGGAGGTGACGGTATAGTGGGTTGACTGGTGGTGCCCTGAAAAGCATGTCCCTTTCTTATCTCCTGGAACCTATGAATGTGACCTGATTTGGGAAAAGGATATTTGCAGATGATGTCATTAAGTCAAAGATCTTGAGATGAGATCATGCTAGATTATCTGAGTGGGCTTTAAATCCAGTGGCAAGTGTCCTTTTGAGAGACAGAAGAGGAAGAGGCACAGGCAAGAGAAGGCATTGTGACGATGGAGGCGGACTGGAGTGACGCACCCACAAGCCACGGGACACTAGCAGCAGACACCAGACGCTGCAAGAGGCAAGGAAGGTTCTTCCTCCAGATTGGCGAGAGAGCAATGTCTGTTGTTTGAACAAATTGCCCAGCTGTGGTAATGTGTGACAGACGCTTCAGGAAACGAACACAGATGGCGAATAAGTAAGATCCTGCCTTGATGGAGCTCATTTAAGAAGGTAAAGAAAGAAACAGGATAACATCAGAAAGAGGTGGTGCCCTGAAGAATGGAAGATGGGCTGAATGAGTGCACGTAAGAGGGACGGCTCTCAGTGGGGTGGCCAGGGAAGCCCAGTGGAAAGTGATATTTAGGGGACCCTAAAGCAGGAGCCAACTCCCCACAGAGCCTAGGAGCAGATTCCCAGCTGGGTTGCAGCAAAGTCAGCGCCTGAGGCCGAAGAGAGCCAATGAGTGAGGGCGAGGGTGGGGGCGGCGGGTGAGGACCCTGGGCTTTGTGCCTGCTGCGCTGGGAGGCCAGCAAAGCTAATTTAGGAAGGGGAGTGACCTGATCTGACTGACACTGTGCAGATCCCTCTGGGCACTTTGGGGAAAGCCGAGAGGGAAACCAGTTAGGAAGCCTCTACAGAAGTCCAGGTGAGAGATGCTGCAGGTGGCCTGGACCAGGGTGGCGGCTGTGCAAAGAAGTAGGTGTGAAGGAGATACATTGAGAGAAAGAATTAGCAAAGCTTGGTTGGAGGATTGAGTTGGAAGGGAGGTCATCAGGAAAAGAGGGAAGTCCAGGGTGATTCCCAGGTGTCTGTTGCGGTGAACAGGGTGAAGGATGACATTTATCGAGATAGGAATCTCATAGGTGTCTAATGCTTCCCTAGGTATAGTAACGCCATTTATTTCATTTGTCTATTCCACATCGATTGGGTGCTCTGTTCATGGCACTGGGAAATCAGCCTCGAGCAATACTGCCTGTATGGAGCTTGTAGTTGTGTGTACAGCAAGATATTATGGGTTGGGGATATCAAACGGGGATCAGACAGGAGGATGTGACAGGGAGACCTGGCTGTGTGCGTGTGGGTGAACCCAATGTGTTAACCAAGTCTACAGATGTGGGAAGCCTCACCTCCAACCGGATGGCCTTCCTGATGTTGACAGGCTTGGTGGGCTGGAAGTGCACGTACAGGCCATACTCAGCCTTGGAGGGGATGATGCCCTGCATCATGGACACGGTGAAGTCATCGCCCAGGTGCTCCAGGTTGGAGACCCGCCAGGCCACGGGCAGGAGCGTGACATTGCGGAGAAGAACTATCTTGGATTCCTTTCTGTGAAGACAGAAGAAAATTTGAAACTTCTTTTCAAATTTTGTAGTTGCAAATGAGTTTTTAAAATCAGAATTTCTCTTCTGTGTATGGATGTTTAAAAAAACAATTTTTTTTTTTTGTTTTTTGAGACAGGGTCTTGCCCTATCTTGAGGGCTAGAATGCAGTGAGATCACAGCTCACTGCAACCTCAAACTCCTGGGCTCAAGCGTTCCTCCTGCTTCAGCCTCCCGAGTAGCTGGGACTACTGGTGTGTCCCACCACACCCGGCTAAATTTTTCTATTTTTTGTGGAGACGGGGGTCTCACTCTTACTCAGGATGGTCTCAAACTCCTGACCTCAAGCGTTCCTCCTACCTTGGCCTTCCAAAGTGCTAGGATTGCAGGCTTGGAAATTTCTTAACTCTTCTTTTCTGCTTGTTTTATTTAGGTCTCTCAGCTTACAGGACTGGGCTAATTTTTATGCTTCCTAATTTTTTCATATACAAGTTAGCCCAAACTAAATGTCATAATTTTAAACTTAGAGAAAAGTTGTAAGGATTCCTATATACCCTTTATCCAGCTTCACCAATTGTTTACATTTTGCCCTCTTGACTTTGTATTCACATTCTTCTCTCTCTCTCTCTCTCTCTCTCTCTCTCTCTCACACACACACACACACACACATTATTTTTTTCAGATCCATTTAAAATGAAATTGGAGATATTGTGCTTCTTTACCTTTAAACATTTCAGTGCATATTTCTTACGAACAAGAACACTTTTTAAACTCAGGGGTTTTAACATTGATACAACCCTATTACCTAATCCATAATCCATATTCTAATTTCATCATTGTTCTAATGATTCTTTTTAGAGCTATTTATTTTTTTTCCCAGTCAAGGATTCAATCCAGGATCATGCATTGCATTTAATTGTCATGTCTCTCTAATCTCATTTACTTTGGAAAATTTCTTCAGCCTTTCTTTGTGTTTCTTGATCTCGACGTGTTGAAGAGTACAGGCCAGTAAATTTGTAGCATGCTTCTTAATTTGGGTTTGTCTGATGCTTCTTCATGGTTAGATGGAGGGTATGCATTTCGAGCAGGAGTATCACAGAGTTGCCAGTGTGTCCTCCTCAGTGCATCGTATCAGGAGTCCCATGATGTCACTTTGTCCCAATATTAGTGATGTTAGATTTGATGACTCGGTTAAGATGATGCTCACCAGGTTTCTTCATTGTGGATTTACTATTCTTTTCTTTATAAATAATAAATAATATGTGGGCAGATACTTTGATACTATGTAAATACCCCATTCCTGATCGAACTTTCGTCCACTAGTTTTAGCATCCATTCATTATTATTTAACGCCATTAATCTTTCCGTATTTATTGGTTGGTAGTCTATTGTCAGGAAAAGCACTCCATCCTCCCTCATTTATTTATTTATGCATTTATTTATTAATATTTCTGTCAGTATGATTCATGGATTCTTGCCTTATTCAATAGGTTATAATCCATTACTATTCTTATTTATTTTGACATTCAAATTGTCCCAGATTCAGCCAGTGAGAGTCCCTTCACATCGGCTCCTGTGACCTTTTGCTGTCTCCATGATTCTTTAAGGTCTTCTTTACTTTCTGGTGCAAAAAGTTTTCCAGCTCATCTGGAACTTCTTGTACTTGTTCTGTCCTAGCCCTGAGAGAAGCATTTCACCACAAAGCACTTGCCTCTGGTTAGCGGAGAATGACATTTAGAAACCAAGGTCTGGATGTTGGTGTGCTCACTGCGACTGCTGTGTCATTGTTTCCAGGCCCTCTCGCTGACAGAGCTGGGAAACACGTGGGTGTGTATTTCTGTATCTATCTATGTATTAAAAATCATGACTTCATACTGATACCTACAATTTTAACTCAATATCACAGGGTCTCCCTTTCCATATTTGTAACTCCCTTCTCCAACACTGAGAAACCTGGCTATAATTTAATTATAGTATTGTGGTCAGAAAACATACTTGGTAAGATTTCAGTCAGTTAAAATTTAATGAGACATGTTTTATGGCTCAGCAATCTACTGTGAATGTTCTGTGTATACTTGAAATAAATATTTATTCTACAGTTGTTATTTAAATTTTAATTAGGTCAAGGTAGTTGATAGTATTGCTCAGATCCTCTTATCCACACTGATTTTTTGGACTAGTTGTTATAGGAATTATTCAGAAAAGCGTATTAATGTTTCTATTCATTATTATGGATTTACCTATTTGTCCCTTTAGTTTTTTTTTTTTTTTTTTGGTTTTTGCTTCATGTATTTTGAAGCTCTGTTATTAGGCACACCTATATTTATGATAATTATATTTTCCTTATGAATTGATAAAATTCCTTTTGTCATTATGAAATGTGTCCCTTTTTATCTTTGGCAATATTTCTTGTCTTAAAATCTCTTTCGTTTGGCATTTTCCTTTTTCCCATTCTGCTTTCATTTCTCTCTTCCTTCTTTCCTGCCTTTCTTTGGTATAATCAAATACTCCATAATATTCTCTTTTAACTCTTTTATTGGCTTTTTAGCTATACTGCTGGGGTGGATGAGTTAAAGCGTCTGGTTTGTGATCTATTTCTCTCCTGATTCTGGGGAGGTGCTCCTAGAAAAACAAAGAAGGCAGCTGATCTGGTCTAATCTCCTTATAAACATGATGTTAACAGGATCTGATGGTAAATAGACTAATGATATTTTCTAGAATAACCCTTATATTTGGAATGTTAGCAGAATGTTCCTGATTTAGGATTACTTATGTAAATAAACTTAGATTCTGGATTTATGGGAATAGAATCCCTGGAAAATGTCACCTAAGCTACGTGACCATCTGGGATATAAAATCTACATGTATCATAACCAATTCTCCTTTCTGAAGGAAGTGATCTGCAAACCTCACTTAAATACTGTGCTATTAATTTGAGCCAGAAAGTACATTCCTGATGCAGAAAGGAAGGACCTGGGGAATCATAGAAGATATCCCAGACATCTTTATTCTTCATCTGTGCCTTTTGATTGTTTATGCCCTCGAAATTGATAGGTAAAGTATCTTATTTGCATGGATCTGATTTAGCAATCTGATCCTTTGTGTTAGTTCAACTGCTCTGCATTATTTTTATTTTAGTGGTTGCCCTAGGGATCACAATATATATCCTTAATGTATCAGTCCACTTAGAATTAATATCATGCCACTTTATATAAAATATAAGATCCTTGCAATGGCTGTAATTCCTTTTATACTCCACCACCCATTGTATGTAGTATTGTTGATATGTGTGTGTGTGTATCTATATATACACACCTTATAAATCTCATACTATATTAATAGTATTAATACTTTTGTTTTAAATAGTCGATTGTCTTTCAACTAAATCAAGAAAAGAAAACAGGAAGTATTTTATATTTAGCCACATATTTAACATTTTCAATGCTCTTCATTACTTCCCGTAGCTCTGAATTTCCATCTGATGTCATTTTCCTTCAGCTTGAAAAATTTCCTTCAGAATTTCTAGTAATCCAGGTATGCTGGCAATAAATTATCTGTTTGTGTACCTGGCAATGTATTTTCTCTTTGTTTTTGAGAGACACTTCTGTTGATACAGAATTTTGGGTTGACAATACAGGCATCCTTCAGTATATTTGGGGGACTGGTTCCAGGACCCCTGAATATACCCAAATCTGCACATACTCAAGTCTTGGAGTTGGCCCTGGGGACCATGCATATACAAAAAGTTGGCCCTCTATGTATATGGCTTTTGTATCTCATGAATACTACACATCTGCATTTTGTTGAAAAAAATCTATGTATAAGTGGACCCACACAGTTCAAACCCATGTTGTTCAAGGGTCAATTGTACTTTCTTTCAGCACATTAAAAATGCCATTGCATTGCCTTCTACCTTCCATTGTTACTGATGAGAAGTCAGTCATAAGGCAGCTCATTTTTTCCTGGCTGCTTTCAAGATTTTCGTCTCTTCATCTATGGTTTTCTTTCTTGGTTATTAATCTATCATATAAAATAGACGGAGTTGATATTATTAACTCCAGATGACCTATTACAAAATTGAAGCTTAGAGAGGTTGATTGATATCAGGTTTAGTGGCAAAATTTGGGCTCTAACTATATTTATCCAGCCTAGGGTTTGCTAAGCTTCTTGGGATTGTAAGTTTATAATTTTTAACCAACTCTGGGAGAGTTTCATCTACTCTTCCAATATTTTTTCTGCCCTATTCTCTCTTTCTCTTTTCTTCTGAGACTCCAATTACAAAGAGATTAGACTGCTTGATATTGTCCCACTGTTCACTGGAGTCCTGTTCATTTTTACCAATATTTTCTTTCTATTCTTAAGATTAAATAATTTACATTAAATCTATCTTAAAGTTCATTGGCCCTTTCTCTAACTGCTGCCTCCAATCAGCTGATTAGTTCACCCTGTAAAATTTTCATTTCAGATATTGGACTTTTCGATTCTAAAATAATCACTTAGTACTTTTTAATAGTTTCTATTTTTCTGATAAGATTCGCCATCTATTCATTTATCTTGACCACATGTTTCATTACAATAGTTGATTTAATGTCCTTGTGTCTGCTAATTCCAAATCTTGGTCATCTTGGGGTCAGTTTCTATCAATCGCTCAACATTAATTTGCCTAACATGGTTTGCTTTGCATTATGTAATTAGTTGTTTTCAGTGGTTTACCTGCATATTTTCCCCACCAGACTTCAAACTCCTCAGTGTTTGGAATGGTCTCTTTAACACTGTGTGACCCAGCAGGTATGTAGTAAATAATCACAGAATAGGGTTGAATCAAAGCCAAGTATCCCTGATCTTATGTGGAAAAAGTAACCTTCTCCTTCCTCACTCCCATCTTGAAGCAGGTTCCCATCTGTCCTATCTGCTTGCCTTTCTCTCAAAGCTCTGCCCTGAGGTAGCAGCCAAGCACTCCTGCTAAGTATGAACTTTGAAGCTTCAAAAGACAACATGTCTTTTAAAAAGGGGCTTTGCAATTTGAAAAGCTAGAATCACTAACAGTGGAGTTTCAGAAAGGACAATGAATTAGGCTGGTCAGCTGTCTGGCAGATAACTAACTCTTATCCACTGACTCAGGATTACCATCATTAAGACTGACACTTGGTTTCTCAATATGACCTAATAATCATACTTTTAAAGATGGAGAAACTGAGATAATCAGCTACAATCACCTGGCAATAATATGTTATATTGGTAGAATGAGTTCTACTTTTACATGGGAAATACATAGAGTTGATATTATTAATCTCAGGTGACTTATGAACACACTGAAGCTTAGAGAGATTAATCAATGGCCCCAAAGTCACAGATGTAGTGGCAAGACTTGGGCTATAACTCAGACCACCTGCTTGACAGCCATTGTTACCTCTAATATGGACCTCTTCATGGAGGTCAGAAAAAGCACGTCTGGTTCCTCAATTATTACGTAGTTCACTAACCAGTATTTATCAGGAAATGGGCTTGCTGGTAATGATCAAGGAAAGCAGGATGCACATCATAACGATACTCTCTCCCAGCAGCCCCAGAGATAAACATTCTCTAGTTAGAGAAATACAATTCCAATGAACACATAAAGTCTAGTTTTGGTCTAATGTTTTCTGTTTGGACTCTAACTTCTAGAACGAAGACTTAACGTTTTAGGGTAATGGACTTCTTTGAGAAGCTGAAGAAAGCTAGTCCTTCTGAGAAAAACACAAATACGCACACATGGTGGCAGCTGATCTCAGGGGATCCTCGACCCTGTCGAAGTCCATCTACTGAACCCAAGTTAACAATCCATTAACGATTAATAATTAGGACTACTAACCATCCTGGTTTGCATAGGACCAAGGAGTTTCTCAGGATGCAGAACTTTCAGTACTAAATCAAGAAAGTCCAGAGCAAATCAGGATAAGCTGGTCACTCTAGAACTAAATGTTCTTTAAATTCCATTCCAGCTCTGGCATCATCTAGAATGCTGACCTGTGTAGCAAGAGCCGGTCAAAATGTAATTGCCTGGGTTCCAGCTCCAGTTCTGGGCGGATTCCTTGGCAGCTTATTTTGAAGACAGCTGGCTCTGGGTTCTGTTTGATGCAGCAGACAATGCTGTCTTCAAAGACACCAACTGCAGTAGGGTAGGCCCATATGTTTAGCACCTGATGGAAGAACCAAAAGAAAGTACATTTTACACCGAGGATGCCAAGGCTTCAAATTTCCCAAGAAAGCATTGCCCTGGTGACTTGTTTCCATGTGACTGTACCTGCTTCTCACTGGGTTTCAGGATCATGTTGACGGGCTCCAGGAAGTAGGTGTTCGCTTTGACGTCATTCTGAAAATAGAAGAACACCTCTACCACCATTGGGGAATTGTTCAAGATCGTCAGCGTCTCCATGTTGCCTGGGAACAAGGATGACTTGTACCTGGGGATGAACGAGAATGGGTCTGTGGTTGTGAGGATTGAGTGAGGACGCGGGTGGAAAAGGAGGCTGTGATGTGCAATGTGATTCAAAGGACAGTGTGGCTGCACTGAGGCGGTGGCACGGTGGCTGAGAACATGAGGTTTGTGGTTGTGCAGACTTGCCTCTGAGAGTAAATGCTACACTGCGCCCTGACGCCCCTATGCCTTGATCTCCTTATCTCTAAGATGGGATGACAGTACCTCTTAGGATTGCTGAGCATTGAGATCATGCACCTGAAGCTCCTAGGACAGCTGCAGATAGCAAACGTCCAATGAATGGTAGTTATTGTTATCGTAAAGAATTCTAACAGAAATAAGCAGGTCTAGACTTCCATGTGCTTATATCCCCAGGAGAGATTATTATTTGATTATTTCACATCTGTCTTAGAGATGACCTCATTCACCACCTTCCACACCCTCACAGGATGTTACTGTTCTGAAATGGATTCATCTGGCCTTGTTCGCTGTTACAAGGTTATTTCTGTTCCCTAGTACCTTAGGGAGAGATCCGCAGGTTAGAGCACTGTGGACACTGGAAGATGCCCATTAATGGCAACTGAACAGAAAAGGAGCCACAGAGAAGGCACACGGAGTAAAGAGGCACATCACCAGAGGCCAGGAAAGCGGAACCAGCCTGAGAAGCTTTTTGGACAGGCTATGATAGAGGACAGAAGGAGAGAGAATGACAGAGACCAAATCAGAGTCAGAGGGACAGAGAACTCCCTGCGCGCCTGACTGCCAAAGGGGCGGTCATCCAACCCATATCACCACCATCCAACGCTGTGCTAGCGGTTTCACGTGCATTACCCAGCTCAGTCCTCACACATCTGCGAGGTGGATGTTATCTTCCCATTTTGCAGATGGTGCCACTGAGGCTAATTAAGACTTAAAAGAATAAATGAATAATATCCAGTTGCACTGGGCCTTGTTTTGGATTGCTGTAGTCACCTTCCTCCTCGATCAGTGCTGTCTGGCCCTGCCTCCCAGTTAGTTCCAATGCTGCCCACACTCATGCCTCTCTGAATAGCCATCCCTGCCCTGACTCCCGCCCCAGGCTGCTTTGTACATCACGTCCCTCAACCTGACCCTCACTCCTGCTCCTCCTAGGCCCTTCCACTAGGCCTCGAAGACGCTCTCCCTCATCAGCACACCCTCTTCACGGTCCTGCTCTAGTCCAGTGTCTCGGGAGGTAAAGCAGTGGTAATACGGGGATGGAGGACGGAGACGGCCCACGAGCTGCACCAAGGCAGCACAGAAAGAAACTCTCCCTTCGCATCACAGTAAATGCCAGACGGAGTGAAGACACGGTGGAGACTATGGTGCCAGTTTTGGTCTCATGTCCTGCCTGTACAATAAGAAATCTGTGTATCATTGAAAAAACTAGTTTCATTAAAAATGTATGCCCATCAATCTCACCTGGGACCCCAATTCTGCCTGATAATCTTAATCGTCTCTCTAATATGATCCCTTTCCTAACTTCCCCCCAAACTGTTTTGCATACCTTCTCTGTTGCTCCAACATTTTTAACTTCCTCCATTTCCTTCACTCTTGGGGGAAGCTCACCCATCATTTGTCACAGAAGAAACAGACAGAGTTGCATAGGAACCTCCTCACCATTCCAACCAAATCTCTAAGCCCCCTGTCACCTGGAGCCATCTCGCCTTTCCCTGCCTTGGTATGCGAGGATGGCCCCTCCTCCTGGCAAAGGCCGGCATGCCTGCATCGACTTGCACTGTCTCAGGGAACTACACCAGGGATGGCCCTTACTTCCTCCTGAAACTCCAACCTCGTCCTTCTACTTGTCCTTGACACACGAACATCCTAAGATCAACCACATACGAACAGCCTTCCCTGGACTCCATGTCTCCCTCCCATCTCTCTTCACAGCCAAACTTTTCCAAAGAGTTATCTTCACACCCTTTCTCTCCTTTCTCTTATCTCCCACTGAGTCCTCAACTCACTTTGCCTGGGCAAAGGATTCTTGCTAAGGCCCCTAGCGACCTCCATGTTCCTGAACCCTGTGGATGTCTGTGCCCCCATCTTTCTGCCCTCCGCAGCATTCAATGTAGCAACCATGCCCTCTTCTCATGGCTCCATGACCCACCCTTTCCTGGTTTCCCCCAATAGCTCCGATCCTCTTTCTCATCGCCTTTCCTGGCTCTTCCTCTTGTGCATGGTGGAGTTTTCCAGGGCTCCATCCCTGGTCCTTCTCTTCTTACTGTATACAGTACTCATAGGTGATCTCATCCATGCCCATGGCTTTTGTTGTCTTGCAGACAGACCTCTCCTTTGAGAACCAAAACCATACAGCCTATTCCCTGCTTTATGTGGCTAATAGAGATATCTCCTAACATCTCAAACTTAATACTTCCCGGAGTGAACTCTTGATGTTACCCTTCCGAAAGCCGGTCCTCTCCCAGGCTTTCCCATTTGGGAAAATGGCATCCCTCTTCATCCAGGTGCTTAGCAGAAACTTGGGACACAAGAATCCAGTTCTCCTAATTTGTAGTTTGCGGCTGAGGCTACCTCTACGTACATAGGAACCCTACTTGTACTGTGCATGAGCCCAACCCAGGAGTATGAAATCTACTTTCAAATAATGGAACACTTACTTATCTCTTGATTTTCCACAAAGCAGTGGCCCGAAGTAATACCTCCCCATGCTGGTAATATACTTCTTAAAGATGACCTCATCTGCTTTCATGTTCATCTTCCGCTGAGGGAATACCACTCTGAACATGGGAGAGGAAGAGATGAGGAGAGGCTGCCTAAATACAAGTGAAATGCTGCCACATGGTGTGTACATGAACCCAAGGGTCAAGGTATCTGGAGACAGAATGCCTCTTAATTTAAGGACGTCTGTTGAGACTTTATCCCAGCTCCCTGCCCTGCAACCCCTAGAAAAGATAGTATGGTTTTAATTTGAGAAAAAAGAGTCCTAATGATGTCTTCCATAATAAGGACTGGCGAACTGGTGATGGAGCTGACTTGGATGTTCTTAGTGTGCCCGGCTAGAAAAATTCCCAAGAATCCCTATGAAAAACTAGCTCTGGCAGATATTAATTAGCTTCTGAGTTCCTTGGTCCAATGTGGCCCTCTCGTGAGAATGACAGAAAAGCTCCTGTTGGTGCTTTTTACAAGCTATAAAAGGCCCCTTTCTCCAGGAGGACCTACCCTGCTGGCTTGCTCAGCCCAGGTGCCTTTGTGTGATCCACAAGCTGCACTCTGGAATTCAATAGCTCAGGAAAAAGTCTTCCCATGGAGAGTCACACATATATTCATGTTTTAAGATATATTTTAAATTTAAGCAATTTAAATGTGCTTAATAGTTAGGTAAGCAAACTAGCCAGAGGAAGACTTTTTCCCTTCCTTCCACACTTATGATCATTCTCTCCATCTCAGTCTGGGAATGTCCCATGAGCCGTCATCCCTACGGCTCTTAGCCAATGTCCAAGACACTGAGGCCAGATACAACAAGAGGGCCAGGGATGCTGTCTCAATTCCACGTTATTATAAGAGCCTCCCCTCCAAGTACTTGGAGGAAAACTAAAATGTACCTATCAACCTTTTCTTTAAAAATAAAACACACTTACCTTGGGTCTTGACAAATGTATGGGTAAGTGCAGACACCCCGGCAATAGAGCTGGTACTGGCGGCGAGTTCCAAGGATCTCAAAGCTGAACGTTTGGTCAAAGTTCCCAGGATCCTTGGAGGAGAAGTGCACTCGCAGTGTCACCTCGCCATTGGCTGGCACAATCCACCGGAAGTTACTCAGCCTGCAAATGACCACAGGGCTTTTGGAGTGCGAGCACTTCCTTCCAGCCAGGAGAAGACAAGAGGGCTACCTGGGAGCAGTCCTGTCCCGCTGGGGTTAGGCGTGGTGGCCCACAGTTCCCGCAGCAGGACAGCCCTGGTCCCACGTGGTGTTGTGACAGCCGCACCCGCAATTTGGGGCCCCAGCAAACCCCCCTCTGGGTTGCTCAGAGGCCCACCTGGTGAACTTCTCCTGGCAGAGCTGCCCGTCGAGGCTGTTCTGGTCGACATCTGACAGCGGGGCAATGGTTCCATCAGTTCCCCCAGAAAGGCCCTTCCGGTTGACCGGCATGCGACGCTTGTCCTTTTGAGTATTGCGGGCTTGTTCAGGTTTTTCTTTTACTTTCTGTTTGCTCCCTTTAAATGAGGTGGTCTGCTCCTCTTGAGCCTTCATTAAAAATGGGCACGAGGTCTTAAATATCCTGTAGCGACAATAAGGCCCAAACCCCAGAGACAGCGCGGAACTGGCAGGGCTCCCGGCAGTACCTACCTCCGCCAGCAGGGGCGCCTAGTTTTTTGGCATCACTAGGCCAGTTACCCTGCCCGCTTGTTTTCTGTTTTTCCAAAATTTTGTTGGCATATTCTGTTCATCATCGTCTCCCTCCCTCTTTGTTCTTAGGATTTATACATTAAAAAAACTTACTGTTTTGGGAAGGAGTAGAGATAAACATATGTGTTTGACCTGCCATGTTTACTAAGAAGTTCCCATTTTCATGTTTCCTGATTAAATTTTTTTTTCCTTTTGTGCCTTTTATTTGTCATTTCCAACTTTTTATTTTGGAAAACTTTCAAAGCTGAAGGCCCAGTACAGTAAGGACTAGTGCTAACAGTTGTGACCATTTAGCCATATCTATGTATCGTTTTTCCTTCAGAGCCATCTAAAGGTAGGTAGAGACATGACGACTCTTTGCCTCTATATACCTGCATCTCCTCAAGGCAGGGACATTTTCCTGCACTCCCACGACACTGTTATCACCTAAGAAAATGAACTATAATTCCACATCATTCTAGCACACAGTCTATATTAAAATTTTCCTATTTATCCCAATGTCTTTCATAGCCATTTTCCCCCAGATAAGTATCTGAACAAGGTTCCTGTATTGTGTTTTGTTCTTATATTTCTTTAGTACCTGTCCATCTAGACCCTCCCATCCCGTTCCAATCACAGTGACTTTCTGGAGAGACTAGATCTGAGTTCCTAGAGAATATCCCATAGTCTGAATTTTTCTGACCCTTCTCACAGTGTCATTTAACATTCCTTTATTTTCTACAAACCAGAAATTAGGCTTAAAAGCTTGATTAGATTCACAGATGATGCCATGGGCTTCACACTCCATCCCCACAGGGAACAAGGAATGTTAGGTGGGGCCATGGTGGCAAAGGCCAAGCATGTTCACGTGGCCAGGGTGGTGCCACCAAACCCGCCCAAGGTGAAGTGCTCTGTTCCCTTGCAGTTCGTCCGTCTCCTATGGGATGGTGTCCTGGCTGGGGTCAGGAGGCTTCTTCCCCCAAAACCTTCTACCTAGTGTGTTTTGGCATCCACTGGTGATCCTTAATCAATTGTTTCACTCGGGGTAACAAAATAGTGATTTTCTAACTTTACTAGTCATTCTATAACTTTAAGCGGCCATTCTTCTAGAATGCAGAGCTTTGTCAGCTGGGGAAGAATTAAGTTCCTCCTGAAATGATAGGTTAAAGAATGCTTAATTCTTTCTTTTTCATGGCCAATTTTCAGAATAAGGGGTTGGTGCAATAGTCACCTCCGATGACAGTGTCATTTTTTTCTTTTTATCTTTTTTATTTGAAATTTCGCCAGGGACTCTGCTCTGGTGAGGTAAACCCACCAGATGCTGCGGACCTCAGATGTTGATTCCCTGTTTACATGTAAAATGAAGTTTGGGGTAGTCTCTGTCACCTAATTACGCTGTAGGCAGGGCCTACCGGTGATTTTATCAGCTCTTTGCTGATGTGCATGGTTTGCTGGGGGCTGTGTTAAGACACTCAAATTGTAGGCCACCAGTCTCCTCTGGGAATAAAAAGCCCCTCTATAATTTTTAATATATATACTTTCTGCATATTATGAGTCAAATTTATTCTCCTTTATGATTTATTCTATTAATCATATATATTTTCTTCTATTTTCTACATTTTATTTTGATTATTTATATTTTTAATCTAGCTGGAATTTATTTTACTGTATTGTGTTAAGCGAGGAGATAAACAATGACTTTCCCCAACATATCCAATCTTTCCATCCTAATTCCTTTAGTAATCTATTCTTTCTCTTGTGGTATGTGTTCCCTTAACTTGCGTCTGCTGATTCTTGTATTCTTATATACCATTTGAATTGCCTTAGTTTCAAAATACATTTTAATATCTTTTTGAAAGACCTAGTTTTCCTTATTTTTTCTTGTAGCTTCAGAGTAATTTGACAAGTTCCCTAGATCCTCCCACAGGGACTGCAAAGTTTGGGAGGTGAGAACTGGTCATGTCAGTTTCCTCTCGAGAAGCAGAATAAGTCAGACCCGGGGAAGTGCAGCTTAGGCAAGCACCTGCAGGGGCTTCAGGCGGGATCTCCACCAAGTCAAGGGGAAATACACCCCAGTGAGCATGACACCTCACACCACACTCAATTTATGGCCATGTGGAAGGTGACCTTCTCTTCCTGCCCTCCGAAATTCTGTTAAGGTCAAGAACAAGCTGTTCATGCTTTACCTTCATAGTGCCTGTGAAGGCCAAATAGTCTGAGTCTGTTTCCATTTCTTTTTTTTCATCCAGTATGGACAGCTCATCAGATGGGATCACAAACACAAAATGCTTCAGGACGTCTGTCGTGGCCAAAGGCAGCCGCTTTGCCGGGTAGGTGACGATTGAGAATAAGGTGGGAGGTGGGATGGGTGGCCCAGAGGAACCCATCCCCAAGGTGTCTAGGATCTAAAGGAAAGGCCCATTGTTAATTTCCTGTGCAAAACCCCCGCCTCTCTTATTAAAGCCTTTGTCACACTTTATCATGATTGTTTATAGTCTGTCTTTGCAATTGGACTGTAAACTCCATTAGGACAGGAAATAGGTGCATATAGAACTCAGCCTAGCACATAGTAAGCACTCAATAAATCTGTTTAATTTAAAAAGACCATCTCTTAAGGTTCTGATATCCACCGTATAGAGGTGTTTCATCTATTTTCAGATTCTATGTTAATTTTTCTTTTTGCTTTAAATGTTCTTTCCTTCCAAAGGTGAAAGAAAGGATAGAGCAGGTCAAATACAGCGAAGAAAAAAAAATAAAGCCAAGGTTCTGGGAATGGGGTAGAGAGTGGGAATGGAGAGAGAAGTCAAAGAAAGAGACTTGAGAGAGAGAAAATTTATTCTGCAGCATTCTCCCATACTGCTCTGATACACCCAGGCGTGAGCAATTTCTGGAGAAAATGGGTTGAAAATTTAGTAGCAACTTCCTTCCCAGTATGTATGTAAAGATGCTCAGAATAAACACATTATCCCTAGAGTAACAGCTGTTATCACAGCAGTAAATGGTAAAGCTCACGAGTGCCTGCTCTGTGGACCACAGAGTCTGTTAGGTTTAGCAAGGAACTATCTCCCTCCACGTAATCCTGTTTCTCGTCCTGTGGGTCAGGCAGCTAAAGGCGTTTCCTGACTAACAGGTGGCTGGAGTTAACTCTGTGGGGAGAGGCATGAAGAATTTGTACCAATTATTGAATGACCAGAGCCAGAGAGTTCTTCAAGCAACGGTCTAACCTATGACTTAGAACGAAGAGAGTATAAAACAAGGAAAGAGGATGTTTTTGCTATAGTTCTTTTTCAAAAAAACATATGTCTGCAAAAGAAATTACAGTTCCTTAGCTAGGGCTGGCCTGGGGCGAAATCATGAAATGAGCGGAGTGTCGTGTGTCTTCTGTTTTCCCTGCCTTTGGTGCCACTAGGGGCCACTATGGCAAGACTTACTGTGAGGCAGCACCATGTGAAGGCTTCCTTCTTGAGGGATGACTCTCATCCTCCCATCAACTCTAACCTGCTCGGTATCCTTCCCAGGCTCTATTCTCTACTTTTCAGGGCTTTCTTTCTTTCTTTTTTTTTTTTTTTATTTTAGAGACGGGGTCTTGCTCTGTCACCCCAGGCTTGAGTGCAATGGTGCAATCATAGCTCATGGCAGCCTCGAACTCCTGGCTCAAGTGATCCTCCTGCCTCAGCCTCCCAAAGTACTGGGATTATAGGCATGAGCCACTGCGCCTGGCCTGCACTTAGTTTCTGATTAAACTAAACCAGAGGGTGGCAACCTCTGCTTGTTGTTTTTGTAAATAAACTTGCACGGGAACACAGGCATACCCGCTGGGTTACATATTGCTGGCGGTTGCTTTCACCCTCCAAAGCCAGAGTTGAGTAGTTGTGACAGAGACCATATGACCTGCAGCCTAAAATATTTACTTTCAGATCCTTTACAGCAAAAGTTTGTCCCTGGACAGAACAACAGTAATAACCATCTCCTCCAAACTGCTTCCAAAGGTGGCTTTTGGATATGCAACACTTTTGTTTATAGGAATGCAAAGCTACATAATAGGATAATTTCTGTCACTGTGTCAGGGAGGCTTGTGGGAAAAAGATTCTGGAGTGGGTGAGTGTCTCGATACACCTGCCTTGCCATCCCGTAGCACCAGTATTATCAACAGTTTTTTTTTCAGCACCGGAGTTCCACAAATAATTATTGTCAATATTATAATAAAAATCAACTGTACAGGTGGCTTTCTATGAGGTTAGATGGGATAATTTAGATCTGTGGAACTTTCTATGGATTTTCTTTCACCAAGTAGAAAAAGGTCCCGTTAGCCATTATTGTCTCAATTCTAAGAGGGCACCAGAGATGAATGGAATGGAGGGGATACAGGTTCTAGGCGGAGAGAAACGCTTATGATAATCGGCACAGCACCTGCTCCTCCCTGGAGGGGAGTCTGTACCTGATCCACCCTGGGAAGCCTGTCACTCTCCAGGGCCTGCTTCCAGCTGGAGCCTTCCCTGTCAGGCGTTTGGATGCTGAGGAAGGGCACGCCCAGATCCTTCTTCCCTGCCGGGTCCTTCTCCCCTTCGCCCTCACCGTCGCTCCGCTCCTCCAGGGCCCTCAGCTTCTCCAGGCGCTCCCTTTCCGCCTTCTCCCTCTCCAGGCGCTCCTTCTCCGCACGCTCCTTCTCCAGGCGCTCCCTCTCCCGGTCCTTGCGACCCCTGCGCCCACCCGAGGGGACCTGGCGCTGGTCCTCGGGCTCGTGGGGCGTTTCCTCCATCCCTCCGTGGGGCAGCTGAACTCCTTGCTTCCGGTCCCAGTACATGAGCACGCTCTGGACGTCCTTCAGACTCAACTCGTAGACCTTAAACTTCTGGGCCAGTTGCTTGTCGGTGTCCTTTGGGAAGTCCCCTTCACTGTCCTCTTGTTCCTGGGCCAGAGGAAAGCTAGACACGTTGATGTCGGCCATGTTCTTTTTTTTCTTGTTGACTTCTTCCTTCTCAGACATCGTTTGCTCCCTGACAGATACTTTCCTTTCCAATGCCTCCATCTTGACATCTACTTTGCTGGAAGTAAGACCCTAGAAGGCAAAACAGAAAATATACTTAAAACAGCTTATTTAAGGGCAAACAAACTGCATAAGGAACAGAAGGGAACAGTTTGTTCCATGAGAAGGCCTCTTAAGGTTTATGAACCTCTTATGCACACTGAGCTTGTCAGTGAGAATCACCTTGGGGGCTTTGATCTAAATATCCACTCCATGGCCCTTTCCTGTTATAGAGCTGGCTGGGTCCTGGCATTGCATATTTTGAAAAAGGTGCTGGAGTGATTTTGATGCGTACTTTTGGTTGAGCTGCTGTTTTCTGAAGGATCAAGGGGAAAAGACCAGCAAACATGAGCCTTCTGCACCTGCTTTCGGGTGCCCTGGGATAGGCCATAGAGCGGATGGGTCTAATTCTAGCTGTTGACCCTGGATGAGGACTTGGCCTCTCTCCGCCTCATCTGTATAATGGGGATAGTAATATTACTAATAATTACCCCAGAGGACTGTTGAAGATTAAATGTGTGAACACAAGTAAAAAGCTTACGACTGTGCCTGCTTTGGAGTAAGGGTTCTGTTAGTGTGAAGTTATTAAAACCACACAGGTTTTGTGTATGACTCTGGTATTGTTGGGGACAAACAGGAGTTTAGAATCAGTCTGCATCTCAGGCTTTTTGAAAATATGTATTTATTTAATGAACTGGGCATAGAGAAACCAACTTTGTTCTTTTTCTTACTGCCCTTTTAAACTTGCTTTATGGGCTCTGATTTTCTCCTCCCCTGGATGAAATCCTAGTTTTTTTGGGTCATTCTTTGATGACACAGAGTCCAGTTCAGTGCAGTGACCTTCCTGAGTTTAGGCCTGCTTCAGGCTTGGAGGCATTAGTGACCAGGCGCTGTTTTTTCCCCTATCTCACTGTTCCTCCTGTTATTCCAATTCCCCATCTCCAACACAGCCTGGAGTGGGAGCAGTACGAGAGGCTGCCACCGCTGTCTCATGGAGGAGCTCTAACACCTTACTTCAGCTCGTGTGGGGAGGGAAGGGACTTTGCTCCCACTGTTCTGCTCTTGGTCTGGAGAGCCAGTGCCAAGATACCCTGGGGTTTGCATGGAAGGGAGGGCCCAGCGAGGGAGGGACTTGTACTTGGTGGATTGTGGGAGCCCAGCGTAGAGCAGCTGCAGGCTGACTACAAATTACTAAGAATACAGAAGATTTTAACAACATGGTTAATGACCTTGAGTGAATAGATGCAGAAAAAAAAACCACACACTATTCAAACACGTGTGGAACATTTACAGAAACTAATCACATATGAGGCCAGACAGCAAGGCTTGACAGATGCGAAGGATCAACATGACATAGAACGTACCCTGGGAAGGCAGTGTTCTAAAATCAGAATTCAAAAAAAGACAGCCAAAATGAAGTCATTCATTTGGAAATTAGAAAATACACTTTGAAATAATTCATGGGTTAAAGAAGCAGCCATAAAAGATAGTAGAAAATGTTTAGAATTGAACAACAATGAAAATATTGAATATCAGCAATCAGGAAATATATCTAATGTTTGCAAATGTATATATCTACAAATGCTTTTATAGCTTTTAATACATTGGAAAAGAAAAACAACTGACAATAAGATTAACATCCACTTTAAGAAGTTAGAAAAAGAACAGAAAAAAAACATAAAGAAAGTAGAAAGAAGGAAATTACAAAAAGATAGGAACAGGAACTAATTAGATGGCCATAACAATAGATACAGAAGAGATTAAAAAGATGGTAAGATAATGCCATGAATTACCTTATGCCAATAAATCTGAAAATATGATAAAATGGATACTTTTTAAGAAAACCATGAATGCCAAATTGACTTGGAAAGCAAAAGAAAGGCTAAATAAACTTTTAATCCTAAAACAAATTGATTCAATAATATATTAATAATGTGTAACATACCACATGATCTGATTGAAGAAGGAAAATAAACACAATCATGTCAATAGATGCAGAAAAATCATGTGATATAATTCAACACCCACAAGTAGGAAATCTGTACAAAAGATGTAAAAATCTTGTGTCTGAAAGCACTGGACAGCCACAGAGGCAGCAGTGAGTTGCAGGCTGGGATCCGGAAGAGGAGGGAAATACAGGCGGTGGGCCCAGCATTTGGGGCTGGTTTGCCCATGAGGGCACTTGTAGCTGAAAGTGTGGCTGAGAAGCTGAGCAAAGCTTTTGGCAGACTCATGGGGCTGGGGTTCAAAAATCAGGCTTCAGGCCTGCCCAGGAAAAGAGGTCCTGGTAAATTTCCTAGCCTTTGGGTTAGGACTCTGAAAGGCTCCATGTTAGGAGTGAGGGTCAACCTGAAATAGCCTAACCCTCTCAGGGAAGGAAGCTCAGTTTTAAATCATCCCAACCCTGACTGAATTAAGATTTCTAATGTTCCTACCCTATCTGTCTGCCACAATCGAGCAGGGATTCTCTGACGAGGGAGATAACATTATCTAGAGCCTCAAATTATTTCTTTAGTTTTTGCTGTTCAATATCTGGCCTTTTATAAAAAGCAACCTGGCACCTAAAAAGATAAGACCATGTGACCATAAACCAAGAGCAGAAGACACAACAGACCAGACTGCCCGGGAGCGATGTATTGGCGCTATCAGACAAGGACTTTAAAAAGATATGCCTGCTACGTTGGGGGAATGAAAAGGTAATTGAGAAGTGAGAATTTTAAGAATTAGTGACTTTCTAATGCAATAACAAAACAACGCGCATATCAGGCCTGGAAAGGGATTTGAGGGCCTGGTGGAGACAGAGGTCAGGTTGGAGAAGGGGAGGGGAGGGCTGAGCCAGCAGGTGGGGACAGGGACGAGCGTGAAGGGGAGGAGGGAAGCAGGGTGCTGGTCAGGGGGCACAAGCGTGGAAGGTGAGGGAGTGATTCTTGAGAACATCTTAAAAGTCACAGGCTTGGCGGAGAAAGATTGCGGCCAGCGCAGAGAGAGAGAGGAGCCACGGGGCAACCCTTTTGATGAGGAAGCAGGAAAGCCTTCAGTCCTTCCCTTTTACCTTGGCACTCCCCTGGAATTTTCTTTCACTTCCTGAGAACATACCTAGTCTCAGCAGTTCTTCTTGAGCCAGAGAGCTTTCAGCCTAGGCAACTGCATTAGTACAAGAGTCTCAAGAAATCCCCACCCTAGGGAGCATGACTGATTGTGTTTTGTGCTAAGCTCAAATGATACACAAGCTCGTCCCCAAATGGACGACGTGCTACTGCCCCAACACCCTGCCCAAGGTCAACAAAGCACACACAAAGGTACTTGTCCTGTGTCTGGTAGTGGGGATGGGGACTTGGCGGCGGTGCTCAAGTCACAGCAACTTGAGCTGAGGGTAAAATAGGAGAAATCCACAAACTCCACTTAAAAGTTCCTACAGATTCTGGCTGGAGACTCTGATTGTGAAGTCAGTGGGTGTAATTTGAGGTCAACTGTGCTACACATAGTCTTTCTTTCAAAGATGAATGAAGTGTTGTCTTTTAAAAGCAAGTTTGGGAAGATAACTTCTGCATAGATTATTCTGAACTTGTTCTAAATAAGAATTTGACTTTTTCAGTTGCAAAAAGAATGGCTGAAACACACAGTTACTCAAATTCTCCCTCCTGGCCTCAGGAACAAAACCACCCAGGAGAGGTGGAGAGACAGGGTCAGTCCCTGTAGCTCTCTCCTGGGGACTCCCTTTTGTTCTCAGCCTGAAATGTCACATACTCCCTTCAGGGAAGCAGCATCCAGCGTCCCAAACCTGTGCCCGGCTCTGTAAGCCCATCCTCCCTGAGCTCTCCCCGACTGACACCCCTGCACTCTGATTCCTCTGCCCTTACGGGCCCGGCCACTGTCCCTGCCTCTCACTCGCCTACCTGGACCCGTCTGCGCCTTTTCTGGGAGTCTGGCTTTGGCTGCACCCTCAGGACTCGTGGTGCTGAAACAGCGACTGTCCGCGCCAATTAGTCACACCCCTCGGCCACGATCACCACCGTGGGGGCTCCTCTAGCCATTCTGCCCTTCCCATGTCACAGTGGGCAGGGAGGTGACTGCTAAGCACGGCAGGCTGATAAACTATTGGCACTTGTCTGCAAAGATAAGCTTATGCTGGCACATCTTTCTTGACGGTTGTCAAGGGTATGCTCTTGATTGAACACGGGGGCTCACTGGCTCAGTGCCTCCTGGAAGCAAATCTCTAGCATGAGCCTGTTCAGCACCACCCCAGGGCCTGCAGGTGCAGTGGAAGCGGCTGTGGTCACATATAACTGGAACTGCGACATTGTCTCTGAACCTCGCAGGGTGGGGGATGCCAGAACGGCATGATTACGTGTAGTGCGAGCACAGCGCTTGGCATACAATCTGCGTTCAACAAATGTTGGTCCCTTTCCTCCTCCCTTCCGCCCTAACACAAAATCCCAACAGGTGATTTTCTGGAACGGGGACATGCCGGGCTGACTGGCTGGTTATGACGGCTGCCCTCCGCCTGTCTCCCGGTGAGGGGCAAGTGAGGGTCGCTACCTGCTTTCCTGCTGCTTGAGATTTCTTCAGCGGGGGTTCCTCCTTTGCGGGTCCCTGCTTTGGCTTTTTATTCTTCCGTCTCAGCTCATCTTCCTCCTTTTGTCGCTCGAGCTCCTGCTGGAGCTTTTCGTGCATCTCCCTGGCCAGCCTCTCCAGCTCCCTTCGGCAAAGCAGGCAGAGAGGAGAGATGTCAGCGACCTTGTGTTTGAGCCCTTCCTCCGCCCAGGATTGCCAGGTGGAGGGACATCGGGCAGAGCTTTCTTGGGTATAAAAAGAAAGAACAAAAGCAAGCTGGGGAAGTAGGATGGAAAGAAGGAAAGAAAGAGAGAAAAATGGCTCCCATCTATCTTGGAGTGATCATTCAGCAAAACTCTGGTTAAATGGAAACTCAACTAGGAGGAATGCTCGGCGCATCTGCATTTCTATCCCACTCTCCTTTCCTATGAGAGGAAAGGCTGAAAATAAACTTGATGTTAGCACTTAAAAAATTTTTCAGAGATTGTTTTGGTATTAGCGCAGATGAGACCCAGCCCCCTACACTGTCATGTCTGATGTTCAGACGACGGGAAGCGGTGTTTGTAACGGTGGTCCCCACTGTGGCTGGCTCTGGAGCCACGGCGCCGGGTCTGCATCTACGCTCCTCTCCTCCTCCCTCTTTCCCTTTCTGCTGTCATTCGGCCTTGCCTGTCCCTGCTGCTGACGGCAGAGAGGGCATGAAAGGCAGGCACCACGCGCAAAGGAGTGAGGGAATAGCATTTCTGAAAATAGTTAACCCATCTACCCTCATCTCCAGGGTCCCTAATTGTTCCCGGTTGCTGTGGCTCTCTGCCCACTGAGGCCAACTCATCATACATCTTGGAGTGTGTGTGTGGGGGGGATGTGTGTGTGCGTGTGTTTGAGTGACACAGACAAGTCACTGCTGCTCTCTGAGGATCGAATTTGCATTTCCAAGTCCACCGTGGGATGAATGCCTGAAAAGCAACAGTCTCGGTGAGAAAGAAGAGTTTCCTTTGGAATTCCAAAGCCAGGCTCTTCCTAACTCCAGGGGCTAAACATTTCTACAGTGGACCATGTGGGAGAAAGGATGAGGGCACACTGCAGGGGCAGGGAGGACAGTAAAGCTCTTTTGGGGCCAGTGGGAGGAGTCTGGAGGCAGAGGGAGAGGCAAGAACGGGGGTTAAACTGTAGGGGAGCACCTTGGCTCTGCCCCTCCAGTGTCTGAAATCCTAGGGAGGGGGTGGGCAGCAGAACCACTGTCCCCCTGAAGGTCTCAGGGCAGAAAGGACATTTGTCTCTCTGCCCACCTGTAACCCTGAGATTGCTGAGATGGCAGCCCTAATCTCCTGGGCTCTACGCGGTATGGAGGGATCTAGGCATTTCTGTGTGGTTCCCAGCGAAGGGCACAGAAAGTGGCTGAGACTGTTGGCTTGTGAGCATGCCTGGGCTGAGGATGCCATGGGAGAGGCAGCCAGACCTCAGAGGATGGGCAGCACCACAAAAGGCCAAGATGGGGATCCAGGAAGGAGGAGAAATGGCTGAGGTCTAAGGGGAAACCACTATACCCATGTCGAAAGGGTGGACTCTCGGTCGCTGGCTGTGGACACCTAAGCAGAGAGGCGCACGAGCCACGCCTTGGGTGCACTTGTCAGGGGAGCCTGCAGGGGCCTCAGGACAGCACGGGAGTCAGAAGTGCCTCTCCCAGGGCCAGCCATGACTTTACAGAAGCTTCCCCCGGTCCCAAATGCCCCCCAGGGAGAAGGAAGGAGAGTGGAAGAAACCCTAAAAGATGCAGCACCCAGTGTCCTGGATGGGCAAGATGTGTCTTCCGGCTCTCAGTAGGTCATCTTCCAGGGCCTTCTGCGGCTACTGCTGCCCTCCTGGAAGATGACCCGGCCCCACCACGCCAATCCTGGTTTCCCTACTGGGTTCCTCCCTGGGAAATGGCTCCTGCTCTGGCCAACCCTTGGCCCCAACCTCTTCTTCCTTTCCCGCAGCGCCTGCTGAACCTCTCGGTTGAATATGATTTTCTCCTCCTCTGTCAAGGCGTCGTATTCTTCCTCATCCATATTTTGGAGACGCTCCTTCTGTTTCTGCAGAGCTTCCCTGCGTTTGAGTTCTGTGGGGGAGCAGAGACGGGCAGGTGAGGAAAAGTCCTTCGGCTGCTCAGCTCTTGGCTAAACAGGCTGAGGAGGGTCCCCTGGGAGAGGTGGCTGGGGGCGGCTGGCTTGCCTAATCCTGGGGGGTCTCCTTCATTTACACAGCCCCACACTTGGGCTCCACCTAGGTCTTCTGCAGAGTGGCCCCCGTAGGTGCCCTTGCCCTCATCCGCAGAACCTGTGACTATGGCGCCTTCTGCAGCAGAGGGATTCTGCAAGGCGACAGAGTGCAGGATCTGGCCGGGGGAGATTATCTGGATTACCTAGGTGGCCCCAGTCTAATCGCAAGCATCCTCAGGAGCGAAGCAGGAGAGTCAGAGTCGGTGAAGGCGATGTGACAGTGGAAGCAGAGGCCAGAGGCCAAGGAACGCAGGTGGCCTCTGCATGCTGGAAAAGGCAAGGAAAAGGACTCTCCCCTGCAGCCTCCAAGGAACACAGCCCTGCTAACACCTTGATTTGGGACTTCCCACCCGAGAACTGTAAGACAGTAAGTCTATGTTGTTTTAGGTCACCAAGTTGGTGGTTGCTATGGTCTGAATGTTTGTGTCCCGCCTCCCCATTCACATGTTGAAACTGAATCCTCAGTGCTATAGTATTAAGAGGAGGGGCCTTTAGGAGGTGATTAGGTCATTAGGGCAGCGTCCTCATGAATGGGATTAGTGTCCTTATAAAGGAGACCTGAGGAAGCTTGTTTGCCCCGTCCTCCAGGAGAGGACTCAGTGAGGGGACACTTTCTATGGCCAGAAGATGGCCCTCAGCAGACACAGAATCTGTCAGCACCTTGATCTTGGACTTCCTAGCCTCTAGAACTGTGAGAAGTAAATTTCTGTTGTTTATAAGCTACCCAGTTTATGGTATTTTGTTACAGCAGCCCGAATGGACTAAGACAGTGGTCATTTGTCACAGCAGTGATAGGAAACTAATATACCACCCACTGACTTTAGCCATTATAAGCAGATGCCACTAAAGTGTTCATGGTGACAGAGCCATTTGCAAACCAAGGGGAATCCCGCTCCACACCCTACGGATTCCAGGTCCAGGCATAGCGCTCACACTCGGGACAAAGGCACATGGCTTCCTCATCACACCTCCCTGGTACAGCATCTCACCATACATCCCTGCGAGTTGGAGCTGTGGACTCAGATACCTGCATTCGAGGTCTTTTTCTGCCACTCATCAAGAGGTAATCACAGAAAATAACAATTCCTCACGCTGTTTTAGGACCTTTCCAGATGTAGATGATGTAGGAGACAGAAGCCCACAATTTAACATGAGAAACTTCAATCCAAAGATAGATGTGAAAATGAAAAGTGATAATTTCTTTCAAGGTGATCATTACGGAGAAACGAACTTTCTAGAAAACTAGGAAGCTGGAGGTTTAAACACTGCCTAGGGGGCCTGGTCATCGTTCCTGGGTTTTCTCTGGATGAGAGTATAAGGAAGCAGAGTTTGAGTTCTGCTCAAGAACTGAGAGAGTCCAGTGTCTATAACTATTTCCTTAATTGGGAAAACATTATGATTTGTGTAGATTGTGCTAGAAGAGAGGCAAGCCCAAGTGAGGAAGGGCAGGAGTATGGCTGGAGCTGAGGCTCCTCGAAGCCAGGGCTGTGCCTCCCAGAGACAGTGTAACTAGCAGCCCCTCAACCCCTGCCCCAGGGGCTGAGATTTGCTGTGGCGGCTTCTGACTACATTGGGAACTTCGGCTAACATTACTCGTGTGTGTACGTGTGTGTGTACCTACTTTTCAATCACATCTTTCAATTACTGAAAATTTTCTCCAGGCCATTGTTGTAATGACAGAAGCAGCCTAGGTTTCAGAGTTACTCAGAGCTAGTTCTACTACTAATTTGCAACATGATCTTA